>UCQR01000950.1:0-20654 GCA_900474235.1 Cecidostiba semifascia
GTGTGTCTCTGCAGGATTTGCAGGTGTTAATGTATATTTCAATTAATGTATTTCAACTCTGTAAATATTTTCTGGTTAATAAATACTTGAATACTTAAATATCCACATATAATTTACAGACATCGAAAGCAACGTTCAACCCGAAAGGTTCGCCGCGAATCTGTGTCGTCGATTGTGGCCTCAAGTACAACCAGGTGAGATGCCTGACATCTCGTGGTGCTCGAGTCGACGTCGTACCCTGGAACCACAAGATCCAGGAAGAGCAGTTCGACGGTCTGTTCCTTAGTAACGGACCCGGTGACCCTAGTATGTGCAAAGAGACCCTTGACAATCTCAAGAAGATCCTCGCGTCGGTCAATAAAAAACCTATATTTGGTATCTGTTTGGGACACCAGCTGCTGTCACTGGCTGCTGGATGTAAAAGCTACAAAATGAGGTATGCCGATTCATCGTGCGCTTTTCTTTACTATTATCCCGTTCAACTCGGTGTTTTGTGTTCTGTCGTAAAAACATCCTTGGTTTACTAATTTAATAGTTTAAAAAATAAATGAATAAATAATAAAAAATCGTCTGATACAGATACGGCAATCGCGGCCACAACCAGCCAGCCGTGCACCACGGCACCAAACGCTGCTACATGACTTCGCAGAATCACGGTTTCGCCATCGACGCCACGAGTCTGCCCAAGGACTGGGAAGTCCTATTTACCAATGCCAACGACGATAGCAACGAGGGCATCGTTCATTCCAGTCTGCCATACTTCTCGGTGCAATTCCACCCAGAGCACACAGCTGGTCCCCAGGATCTCGAGTGCCTCTTCGATGTCTTTCTCGACAGCGTCCGCGACTCGATGGCCGCCAAGTCCGGCGAGAGCGTCAAGCAGCGTTTGTATCAAAAGCTCGAGTATCATCCGGAGAAGCAGGTGCCATTGGATTATCCTAAGAAGGTTCTGATTCTTGGTTCTGGAGGATTGAGCATAGGACAGGCTGGAGAGTTTGATTACTCAGGATCGCAGGCTATCAAGGCTCTGAAGGAGGAAAACATCCAGACGGTTCTCATCAATCCAAACATCGCAACTGTCCAGACGTCCAAAGGCATGGCAGATAAGGTTTATTTCTTGCCGATTTTGCCCGACTACGTCGAACAGGTTCGTTTTCTATATACGCTATGCAACACAGCTTTGCTGTACAAGTCTAATGTCATACTCATCTTTGATATAGGTCATTCAATCCGAGCGACCGGACGGTGTACTTCTAACTTTCGGAGGTCAGACGGCCTTGAATTGCGGTGTGCAGCTACAAAGCCGTGGTATCTTTGAGAAGTACGGCGTCAAGATTTTAGGTACTCCAATCGAGTCGATCATCGAGACAGAAGATCGCAAACTCTTTGCCGATCGTGTCAACGAAATCGACGAGAAAGTAGCACCTAGTTGCGCTGTATACTCGATACAGGAAGCTCTCGAGGCTGCGGAGAAGCTGGGCTATCCGGTCATGGCAAGAGCAGCCTTTTCTCTCGGTGGATTGGGCTCTGGTTTTGCTAATACTACAGACGAGTTGAAAGCACTGGCTCAGCAAGCACTCGCTCACTCCTCGCAGCTGATCATCGACAAGTCGTTGCAAGGATGGAAAGAGGTGGATATTTTTTCAGATATTTTCAATCGACAGATTCGCTTCTATTTTGCTATTGTGGTCATAGAACGAAACTAGATAATCATTTTATGCTTAACAGATCGAGTACGAGGTAGTTCGAGATGCCTACGACAACTGTATCACCGTCTGTAACATGGAGAACGTCGATCCTTTGGGTATCCACACTGGTGAATCCATCGTTGTCGCTCCCAGCCAGACTCTTTCAAACCGGGAATACAACATGCTCAGGACCACGGCCATTAAGGTGATCCGCCATCTCGGCGTCGTCGGAGAGTGTAACATACAATACGCTTTGAATCCTTTCTCCGAGGAATTCTATATCATTGAAGTCAACGCTAGGCTCTCCAGAAGTTCAGCTCTTGCCAGCAAAGCTACTGGTTATCCACTTGCTTACGTTGCTGCGAAGCTGGCGCTGGGCATACCATTGCCCGATATCAATAACTTGGTGACTGGAAAAACTACCGCTTGCTTCGAGCCTAGTCTGGATTACTGCGTCGTCAAGATTCCCAGATGGGATCTTAGCAAATTCCAAAGGGTCAGCACAAAGGTTAGTTTTATTCTGTATTTTTCACACCGTCGTGATGTAAGCTAGACGAAAGTTTTACTATGTACTCTACTAATTTTACAGATTGGCAGTTCTATGAAGAGTGTAGGCGAAGTGATGGCGATCGGTCGGAGCTTCGAGGAAGCCTTCCAGAAGGCTTTGCGAATGGTAGACGACAATGTCGTCGGCTTCTGCCCTTATCTCAAATCTGTCAACGAGGACGAACTCGAGAAGCCCACAGATAAGCGCATGTTCGTTCTGGCTGCCGCGATCAAGGCCGGTTATACTACCGAGAAGATCTACCAGCTTACTAAGATCGACCATTGGTTCCTCGAAAAAATGCGTAACATCATTGTGTACCAGAACCGTTTAGAAAATTTGGAGCAGACCAAGCTCACGTACGAAATGCTACTGGGAGCCAAACAGCTCGGCTTCTCTGATAAACAGATCGCCTTGGCTGTAAAAAGCACCGAATTGGCCATTCGCAAACAAAGAAAGGAGATGAGCATTCTTCCGTTTGTAAAGCAGATCGACACCGTAGCTGCTGAGTGGCCTGCTAGTACAAATTACCTGTATCTGACGTACAATGGAACTAGTCACGATTTGGAATTCCCTGAGGGATACGTCATGGTCATTGGTAAGAAATTTTGGATAAAATGTTTTAAACTTTAATAATATTGCCTAAACAAATTCTTTTGTTCATAGGTTCGGGCGTTTACCGTATCGGTAGTTCAGTGGAGTTCGATTGGTGCGCCGTGAGTTGTCTGCGCGAGTTGCGCAACCTCGGCAAAAAAACGATTATGGTGAATTACAATCCGGAGACTGTCAGTACGGACTACGATATGAGCGATCGGCTGTACTTCGAAGAGATCTCGTTCGAGGTGGTAATGGACATTTACAACCAGGAGGCACCCGAGGGCATAATCCTTTCAATGGGTGGACAACTGCCAAATAATATAGCGATGGACTTGCATCGACAGGAGGCACGTATCCTCGGCACCTCGCCCGAACAGATCGACGGCGCGGAAAACAGGTTCGAGTTCTCGAGAATGCTCGACAGAATTGGAGTCCTACAGCCAAAGTGGAGAGAGTTGACCAATTTGGAAGCAGCTGTCGAGTTCTGTCGGGATGTCGGCTACCCTTGTCTCGTGCGTCCCTCTTACGTCCTCAGTGGTGCAGCTATGAACGTGGCCCACTCTGACAACGATCTGCAGACTTATCTGAAGAGTGCAGCTAGTGTCAGTAAGAAGCACCCTGTCGTTATCTCCAAGTTTATACTCGAAGCTAAGGAAATCGACGTTGACGCGGTTGCTTACCACGGCAGTATTCTCTGCATGGCCGTGTCTGAGCACGTGGAGAACGCCGGTGTTCACTCGGGCGATGCTACTCTTGTCACGCCACCGCAGGATATCAATCTCGAGACTCTGGAGAAAATCAAGATTATAACGAGGCAGATTGCTCACAATTTGGAGGTCACCGGACCGTTCAATATGCAGCTCATAGCAAAGGTAAAAATTGAATGCCGTTTTCGTGATGCATTATTTTTTGTATTGTTTTTTTGATTGTATTTTAATCTGTTTTGTAGAACAACGAACTGAAAGTCATCGAATGTAATGTTCGTGTCTCGAGATCGTTCCCATTTGTTTCAAAAACATTAAATCACGATTTCGTTGCGATGGCCACTCGGTTGATTATGGGAGAACCCGTTGAGCCTGTCGACGTTCTTGCAGGCTGCGGCAAAGTCGGCGTTAAAGTGCCTCAATTCTCCTTTTCGAGATTAACAGGTACGTGTTTATAGAATATCTATAGAGTGCTTGAAAAGGGAGAGAAAATCCTAATTGAATCCTATAATTGTTTTATTATCTCTATATATAAATACATTCAATCCAAGGCAAATGAAAATTTAATTTATAAATATAATATTTTGAAAGGTGCTGAAGTTATGCTCGGCGTAGAAATGGCTTCTACTGGCGAAGTAGCCTGTTTCGGTGACAACAGGTACGAAGCGTATTTGAAGGGCATGATGAGTACTGGATTCCACATTCCAGAAAAAGGAATACTTCTATCTATTGGTACCTACAAGGTATTCCCGAGTTTCCTTATTTGTTTCTATTATAAATAATCACAAACTAATACGTATATAATGATTTCAGCACAAAACAGAACTGCTGCCGTCTATCGCAAATCTTCATAGAATGGGTTACAAGCTTTACGCTAGTATGGGAACAGCAGATTTCTACTCTGAGCATAAAATTGACGTGAGTACATTTCCTTTTTATCGTCATGAAACAAAACTTTCCTAGATGAAACGTAACATTAATATTTACATACTGTTATTGCAAGGTTTAAAATCTAAGGGTTAATCAATTACTAGTAACTTAATTCGCTGGTAAAACACAAAAATCTAGGCAAGCATTCATTCGTATAAAAAAGTATCTACGTATGTCCACAGACGGTACAACATTTTAGTAGTTAATGGCATTTCTTTTATATAATCATTTATAAGTATAAATCATCTAGTATCCGCCTATCTATCAGACCATTCGGCCCTCACATATTATTAATAATGGATATTATTCACGACTATTTCTTTAACATTCATATTATTTATTAAAAAGAGGTCCAAAGTCCATCTTATAATATAAGGAACATTTATATCATAGCATTGTACAAAATATGATCACATATTATTCTTCATTATCATCTCACTATATACGTTCATCAACTACACGATTCGATCATTATTCAGAACAGCGTCTAAAACTAGTCGAAACCATCGTTAAATTAAGAAAATCTCAACAACACCACCCTTCGACCACATCACTCTAAAATGAAGTCGTCTCAGCAGGAGCCTTATCCGCAATGGTAACGTTAGTCATAAGCTTCTTCGCCAGCTTTGTCGTGGTCACTTTGTTCGCCAACGTCTTGTTATACAACGCAGACCTGGCCTCCGAAGTTTCCGAGGCGTGTACCTCTGCCTGGACACTGCTTGCGATATTGAACCTATCTCGGAGGGTTCCGGCGTAGAGAGGCTCATCGGCGTTTCGTCTCGGTGTGACAGGTTGCGCCGGCAAATCCAGCTTCTGAACGGGACTGTCGCGTTGCGAGCGAACCTCATCCAAGATTTTTCGGGCTTCCAATTTGTGATCCGGACTCTCGTGTAGAAGAAGGAGAGCTAAGAGTCGTGCTTGGTCCAGGTAAACCGTCTTTTGGCGGGCTGCACCCTTTGTTGTACAGCTTTGTGCTATTTGCATAAAGTGTTCCGCGAAGAAGATCAGCAGACGCGCTAGACGCACGGTTGTTAGTGGTTCGCATTTTTCCTGTAAAGAAAATTATCATTATTATATTGTTTATGTTCGTTTTTAATTTATTGTCCTTCGAAAATCTTACTCGAATGTCAACGATGGAATCGACGACCTGCTTCGGCGTAATGAGTGTCTTCATGTTTCTCTTCCTCGTCTGCATGTAGTACTGATTCGTCTGTTTGGCCTCGCTCCAGAATTTCTTGACAGCTTCCCTCTTACCGTAGACCGCAGTCAGACCGACTCCGGTATCTTGTTGTTGTTGCTGTTGTTGTTGCTGCTGTTGATCTTCGCTGTTCTTGGCCTCGAGGTTCGGATTGATGAGCAGCAGTTCGTTGATGGTCAGTAGCCTGAGCAGTTCGCGGTAGTTCAATCGCGGATACTGTCGCTCGTCCTCGTAGTGAATCTTCTCCATCGCGTGGAACAGGAACATCACCGGGTTTTCGATTATACGGTTGAGCTGCTTCTGCGAGTGCAGCAGGTAGTCTGTGTTGATATTTGCGAAGAGGTTGCGCTCCTGTAAGAAGTAATCGTACATCGTGCGCTGCTGGATACTGTTGTGCAAGTTCTCCAGTAGAGTCTTCATTGATTTGCCTGTTTAAAGAAATTCGATTCGTTGTATATTTTCAAGTCCAACACATCAATTAATCACTGCAGTAAATTGTATAATTTCATAAAGCTCACCCATCTCATGCTCCGACCAGTCAGGCTGCTTCTCGATCATCCAGAACACCATGTTCCTCACGTGCGACGCATTGAGTCCAAAGCTCGAGCTGAGATTCCTCATAAAGGTCTTGTGCATCATTAGAGCGATGGCGTAGACTGTCATCTGCGCAGGCGAGAGGCAAGTCTCGAGGTATCTCTCGGCACCGGGGAAGCTCAGGTTCCAGTCGAGTTTCCAAAGACCTGTATCGGAAGTGAGACCGAGTGGTCGGAAACACTCTGGGATGAGGTAGCAAGGAAACTTTTCGACCCGGCGAATGTCTTCCTGGTTCGGCCAGTCGCCTCGAGGTCGTTCCGACCACTTACGAGCCCAACGCGGCCATGGACTTGAGAAGCAAGGGATCACTTCGTACTGCTCGATGCTTGTGTATCTGCATGGAATCATTATTATTATTATTATTATTACTTTCTTCATACCTGATTGTCATATGTATGTTTACAGCTACAAACTTTTTAATCGTATTGTAATCGATCTTCTCCAACTTGATGGTGGCATCGCTCTTGGTAGCGTTCGCCACAGTTTTCTTGTCGAAGTCCAGCCTGGCGGCGAGCACGTACCTGAAGAGCATGTCGAAGTGCTTGGCGAACTCGTCGGCGTTCACGTAGACGATTTTGTAGTTGTGCCGAAGCTTCTCATTTCTGATCCTCCTCTGTTGGATTGTTAGACCTTTGGGTTCGCGGGTCGGATTGTAGATGCGGCCGTTGTACATGTAAGTCACTCGACTAAAGCAGTCAGAGGGTATGCTGCTGGGATCGATGCAGGCAGCAGCATTACGTCCGAATCTCGACTGCTGGAGGTGGTGCAACGAGTCGCTGCTGTCGCTGTCAACGCCACCGTAGCCGTAGCCACCGTTCGTCAGGTAGCCAGAGCTGCTCGAACTTGCCGAACTTGGATTCGTTTGGTTGGATAGACGGGGACGTGCGCCTCGGTATTGTCGAGGTTGCCTGCAAACAATTGTTTTTTTTTTGTTTTTTATTGTGCGATTCATCGAGTTTGGTTTGTTCTTTAGCTACAGGTATACCTGGAAGGACTCCTGCCATTTTGAATCTTTCCGTTGCTTTGTAGTTCGTGCGTCGATCCAGAGTTATTCTGCTCGTCGTAGTAGAGTTCGTCGTCGAGTAGATTCGGCATCGACTTGGTCTTCGTTCCCGAGACACCAGCTGCGACATTCTGCATCTGACTGTTGGATACCAGTCCGTAAACCGAACCACCTTCGCTGTAGATCTCATCGGTGTTCTCTGCGATCGACGATAGATCTGTGTTGTCCGAATCCGGACCTCGTTTCAGAGTCGGCTGACTTATCTGTTCGAGTCGCACGTAACCTGTCGAGTTTTTATTATGTATCTGGATTAGTGTATTTTCAAAGTAGAACGATTCTCTAAGCAAGTTCAAAGAGAAGCATGTGGATGGCGTATGATCTGAATTTTTACTCGACGACTTATCTAATCGAGCTGTAATAAAAATGACACGTGAATCCGACCTGCCAGTCTCGCACATCGAGAGAAAGAATGTCTGCCTCGTTTCTTAAATTCAATGGCACACGCTAAATTGGTTACCGAAGATAGATAAATGTAAGATTCTCGAGCCTCCACACTATTTATCAGATCGCAGAGTAAATCAACTCTTTTTCGTTTGACATAATCTCTCCAGGTCGAGTGGAAAAAATCGTTTATCGCGCGTGTTTTGCTCGGTAAAAATCGGCCTACACAAATATAACTCGCGGTGTTATGTGATTCCCACAGCTCGTCGTAACGAAAAAAGAAGAAGAGAAAAATCAACTCACCCTCGTGTTTGGCTTTCTTCAGCAAGAAAGTGTAGTTGTAGTTGAGATCACCAGGGCTGGAGTAGTGGCGAGCCTCGTCGAGCTCCGAGACCACGACGTTCTCGTAGACGAGGTAGACCTTGATGGGCCTCAGAGGCTCGATCGTATGCTCGTCCTCGTCGGATTTGCAAAAGGACGTGAACCTTATACGACCGGCGAAATGCTCGCGTAAAGCGTCTGGCAGCAGTGTTCGCTTCTCCGGTAGAAGCTTCTCGTTCAGTTCTTCCTCGCGCGTCAGTACCTCCTGGTGAGCTTTTTTTATTTCCCTACGTCAGATATTGGTTTTTTTTCTTTATTGCTCATCGATTATAGAAGTAAGTAATTTTGAGTGTATATATGATTTATAGTGGAGTATCGATAACGATTGTATCATTGTACGAAAATGTTCGCGATTAGATGTGTCCTATCAGTTGCTATTTCTGACCATAGTTCGCTGACACGAAGTCGATCGATATTTGGATGAAAAAAAAATTGTCTTTGGATTTCTATAAGAGCAGGCTGATTTCTTTGAAAACAGCTATTTCCGTAAGCTCTTGTTTGACTTACTCTCAAGTCTGTTTGCTCTTTATATCGTCGTTCTCAAATCTCGCAATCGACTCTTCAAACATATACACCGCGCCGGAATATCCTTTGAAATTTTGCGAAGTAGCGGGTAAATCGGCGGATTATACACACCAAACAATAGGAGGGGGGATCAAGTCGTACTTTTCTCGCGGATCTAAAAGGTCGTAAAGTATTGATTTCTTCATCCGTTTTTTTTATCGCGCGCTCGCGACTATAGGTAATTATTATTTACGACCGAGTCGTGTTTGACAATGAAATAAAAAAAATGTGTGTGAGAGAGAGAAAATTATTGAATTCTTTCAGGCATTACGTCAGAGTCATTATAATGATCGGTATAAATCGATTAGATAGAAGTCTTGCGACGTTCCCCGATAAAGCGGAATAAAATTCCAATAACACTCGCGTATTGACGAAGGGTCCAACAACGCCGATAAAAAAAATGGAAACGATGTTACATATAGGCCAAAACATGCGAAGCTACTCGAAGATATAATGAACTAATTTATTAAGAAGCGATGCGGTCACCTTCGTTTTACCGATCGTCAAGATAACACCACTTCAAACCTGGACAGCTTTTTTTTAATATAATCACACTTCACTTCAACCAAAAAAAAAACGAAAAAAAAGAGACCACCACAGAACAACAACAACAACAACAACAACAACAAAAATCGTCGCACTCACTTCTCGTAATTCGAGAAAAGCTGAATCGAGAGCAGCAGATTGTTCATGACAAAGACATTGGGTTCGTCCCTGATCATCTGGCTCATCCTCCACAACAGTTCTTTCTCCGTCTCGTCCTCAACTTCAGCAAAGGCACCTTCCTCAGCAACATCCTGTACGACATTTTCCTCATCCTTATCAATATTCTTGTGTCTCTTCCTCCAGGCTGCAGTGATCCTCGATGGTCCACCGAACTTGACCTTCCCGGCACCGTTGACGTTGCCCATGCTCTGGTGCTTCTTGTTGTCGACCACGTTCCCGGGCATAACCGTTGATGTACACAAGGTGTATAAAAATCGGCAGAGGGAAAAAAAGAGAGCGCGGGAATTAGACAACGAAGCGCATGGCCGAGCCTTGGCTGCTACCTTGGCTGTCGACACTCGCGGATAGATAGGTGAGCTCGAGCTGATGGCCGCGGATCTCGAGCTGATAAGGCGAGAGCTTTATCGAGGTGGCGAACGATTGGTCAGTTAAACGAGAAGCTTTATCGGGTATGTGTGTGGGTGTTAATGATAACGGAGAGAAGTTTTTGTGTAGGGGTTATGTGGTGGGAGGATGTGGTTTGAAGTAGTTTTGGAGAGGGAGGATTGATTCTTTAGATTGAGATAATTGCTGGGGGTTTCTCGGGAGTGAATTATCTATGGTAAATCAGAGCTTGCATAATTATGAATCTTATCGATTTATGAGCCTGTGTGTACGAGGTATAATATAGAGCGTATATGTACATTTGATTTGGCAGTCCGCTTAGAACGAATGAATGAAAGAGAATCTTTAAGCCATCAGGCTGATTCGAAGTTACTCGGATGACTGGGCTGAATTGATACTCACTAAGGTGCAAATCATGCTTATTAGACTGAAGTGGTTTGGAGGACAAAGTTCGTATACACGAACTGAAAATGACTCATTTTAATTGTAGAATGTGTACGTGAATGAAGATAACATTCGAATCGATCGACGATAGAGAACTAAATTTGATATTGAGCATTGAAAAATGTTCAGTTTTTTTCCCAACTAAAAATTACAGAGAAAATCATCAAAATGAATCGCAATTGCCAGAGGGCTCATCTATACACGTGCTTCTGAAAAACGATCCATCTCCCACATACAATACACAAGTCTATACATACACCTATACGTCACTCCAGCAGACAATTAGCAGCACGCGCAGTTGGATAAAAGCATCGATCCGTTCTTTTCGACTCGCTATCTAATCGGCCATATATTAGATGCCTCGCCGGAGTGGCGTGCGAAAAAAAATCTCGTTAATCCCCCCAGTCGATTACGAGACGGAAACGCGTGTGTTCGATTCTCAATCCCCCATCGCATGCTCGCACAAATGCGGCGAGTTTTCTTTCATCAGTTTTTCTCACCTGCGGAATAATCCCCCCCGACATATGTACTACCTTATTATGAACACGATAAGGCGATGTTGTATATGTAGGTATTGTTAATGAACTTTTATACGGTGAGACGATTGAGTTATATACTTGATCGTTTGATATCGTTATAAGGGAGATGCTTTTCTCGCGATGAATATGTGTTTTAGATTATGTATACGGTGCAGATCGATGTTAATTCTAGAAAAGTATTTATGACAGTATAATGAAGTGCTGATTAACTGTGTTTGAAAGAAAAACAAGTACTTATATATTTTTTTTTTATAATCTAGCTGAAGATAATGCTCTGCAGTACGTGTACATATACAGCTAATTTGTGCTGCAGTTTCATCAACGAAATGTTTTCATTTTTCTATAATATTGTATACATACTCGAGAACACCTGTCATTCTATTTTTAAAACGATTCTAAATACGAGAGTTCACAACACCAAGCCTATATTCGTCAAAAAATTCTTTGAACACACACGTAATTCAAAATAAGATTACAGAAAAGATCTCCCTCAATAATCAATCAGTGCCCCTTATATCATACGGCTCCAGATTATATCACTCGGCGCATAAATAATAAATGGTATAAACAAACAATTGACAACAATCGATATTTCATCTGTCGCAACAGGTGGAACCAGTGCAATGGACCTTCGAGAACGTGATCGACGCCGAGGATTCGAGTCCCAACGAACTTCGTCATCTGGCCGACTTTCTCTCGAAGAAACACTTCGACCTTGTGATCAATCTGCCGATGCACAATGGTGGTGCCCGTCGTGTCTCCAACTTTATGACTCATGGCTACCGGACACGTAGACTCGCCGTCGATTACTCGGTGCCGCTCATCACCGACGTCAAGTGCGCCAAACTACTCGTCGATGTACGTTCTTTATATATGTTTATACATTTCGACAAGTCGATTACCTGATCGATCAGACTTGCTGTATTGTTTTATCGTAGATATGTACTTATACGGCTGCGATGGATAGGAGCGTTAATTATGCATCGCGATAAGATTATATCGCGTCGATGCACTCGCTTTCGTATACCTATAGTCGATTGTCACGAAGTTTGACGGTTTGCTGTTTTTGTTTTCGGTGGAACCGTTACCGCGAGATGACTATATCATCATATATTGCATAAATCAAACATTTCCAGGCTATGCTATTGCTGGAGGGTAAAGCTCCACGTATGAAGACACACACCGACTGCATGACGTCCCGTCGCCTGGTACGACTACCCGGTTTTATCGACGTCCATGTGCACGTACGTGATCCTGGTGCCACTTACAAGGAGGATTTTGCCTCGTGTACCGCTGCAGCTCTTGCCGGAGGTGTCACTACCATCTTAGCGATGCCAAATACCAATCCGGCCATCGTCGACAAAGAAGCTTTCGCCATCGCCAAGGAGGTGAGATGCTGCGCGATATTTGATAGTCGAGCTTTGCGTGAAATCCTCTTGATGAAAATCAGAGTCCAGAGTATAACATTTATTGATATACACCTGTAATGAATCAGCGGTCAGTTTCGTAGAATGATGATATGAGTCAGTAATATAGATATAGCCGACTCTTATACGGTCACACCCTGTAAGACGCAATATTAAAAAAAAAAAATAACAGGTTAATCTCATCGTGGAAAATCAATTAAGCGAAATCCCGTATAATCCTATTGTGGGAAAGCGGCAATTTTCGCAATCGATGATACAGCGATCTTGATGTTTGCAGCGCGCGAAAGCTGGTGCTCGATGTGATTACGCCCTGTACGCGGGCGCCTCTTCTGAGAACTGGCCTTTGATCAAAGAAATCGCACCTCTTACCGCTGGACTCAAAATGTACCTGAACGAGACCTTCACGACGCTTCGTCTCAATGACCTTACTATCTGGACTAAGGTACGATCGTTTGTGGATTAGCTGAAAGTTTTTTTTTAAATTTTTTTCGTTATTTCATTGAAAATATCGTTGCAGCACTTTGAGAAGTGGCCGCACATGTATCCTATTTGTGTGCACGCTGAGGGACAGACGACTGCGGCTGTGCTGTTGCTGTCGAATCTGTACAACAGGCCAATTCACGTGTGCCATGTGGCTAGGAAGGAGGAGATTCAGATAATTCGGGCGGCCAAGGAGAAGGTAATTAGATAGTAATCGTTAGATGTCAATTTTTAAGTTTTATTTGTATAGTATAGTTGATAGTTGAACTTTGTTCGTGTTTTGAAACTGTGTAAGAAATAGTATACTATGATGCATCGTTCTTACGATTACAAAGTATCTTGATTATTTTATCAGCAAACGCAACCTTATTACCAAACGTCAAGTTATATAAATTACGTAAATGCTTTGTGACTTTTTCAATTTTTTTTAATTCTGTGATTTTAGTGTTTGTTTTGTCATTATTAACGATAATGACGGAACTAATAGGTCTGGAAAAATCAAAGTATGCGATAAATGCAATGTTTTTTAATGGATGAGTGCAAAATTATCACTGCAACCATGACAGTGACCATTGTCATATCCTTGTATTGAAATAGAAAAAATCGATATGTCACAACCCAGAATCATGTAAATTTATATATACGAATAATTAATTTCAGGGTTTGGCTGTAACGTGCGAAGTCTGTCCGCATCATTTATTCCTGACTCAAGACGACCTTGACAGAATTGGCCATGGCTGGGGCGAAGTCCGACCGATACTGGGTACCAAGGAGGACGTCCAGGCACTTTGGGATAACATGGACATTATCGATGTTTTCGCTACCGATCACGGTAACTTTAATTAATATAAAGCTTGACGATTCTAATCAGGTTTAATCCCATTTCGCTAGAAATCCGCTTACAACTGTTTAGGAATGTTGGATGATTTATATACTACTATTTTTTGCTACAACAAAGGAATAGGTAGATTTTTCTCAGCAAAAAGATTAAGCGAATTATCTAATCTTAATCCTTTAAATACTTTAATGAAACTACACAAGAATGTTACATGTCATTGCGTTTTAGACTTTTATAAATTAATCATTGTTTACACGAAGTCAAGAAATTATAACAAAAAATTGTTTTTCCAGCTCCTCACTCAGTGGAAGAAAAATCTCGCACATCACCACCACCGCCACCGGGTTTCCCCGGTCTGGAAACAGTTCTGCCGTTGCTCTTGAACGCGGTGAACGAAGGCAAGCTTGAAATAGAGGTCAGTGTCGCGCGCCTTTGTGCGAAATCATACGTAACGCGCTCTCGAATGTGCGCGACGACTAAATGACCGTACGCGCAATCGCACAATCGAGATAACGATCGAACGAAGGTCAGGTGCATCAGCGTGATCGTGCGCGTCGGAGACTTTCCTCATAATCTTTTAAAAGGGTCGGATTGAGTAAAAGCACCATGCGCGGTGATAGTCTTTATCTATGACGAACAAAGATTGAAGTTTCCTTTGTCGAGATATAGTGCACTTTGCTTGAGTGAAGTATTATTGGCCATTTTTACGTCTGATTTCCTGCTGCTGCTGATCTCTCGTAGCGAGAAAGGCTTAAAAATAAACTTCTGCAACCTAAGATAAATTATTCATTTTGGAAAGTGATCAAAGTTTTTTTACGAGTTTTATTAGTCTAATTTTTAAGACTTTCTAATCCACGAATAAAATGATTACTCATTGATTTCAGGACGTCATCGAGAAATTCTACCGCAATCCGAAAAAAATTTTCAACATTCCGGATCAGCCCAACACTTACGTCGAGGTCGATTTAGATGAAGAATGGGTCATTCCAAAATCCATGAACTTCAGTAAGTCCAAGTGGACGCCCTTCGCCGGCATGAAAATTCGCGGCTCAGTGCACCGAGTCGTCCTCCGCGGAGAGGTAGCCTACATCGAGGGTCAAGTGCTCGTCAACCCCGGCTTCGGTCAGGACTTCAGAGAGGCTCAGAGAAAGATCAAGCTTGTGGTACCGGCTATGCATCCACCTACTGTTGAGATCATCAGCAGACCCAGTTCGGCACTAGATAATTTGCTTTCACCCAAAAAGTACCTGTATGATAGGAACATCGATAACGACGATGAGCCCATTGGTGAGTGAGCTCGTACTTCAATGACATTTTATCGTGAATATATCTGATTGTTTGATATCCACCTTAGATGCTTACGGACATCTGATCCAGCCTGCCTCTAAGTCAACGGTCCACTTTGCTCCGGACTATGTACCGCCACGAGTCTCATCGCCTTTACCGTTCAGCAATGCAACTCGTTACAAGAGCGACAGCAACACTAATTTGTATATCCAACCACATGTACCGACGACTCTTCCACCTGCAAGCCATGGACTTACTGGACATCACATTCTTTCCGTCGATATGTTCCAGAAGGAACAGTTGAAGGAAATCTTCGATATCGCTCATGACATGCGAAAGAGCATACTCGCCGACAGACCGTTGGATCATATCCTCAGAGTACGTGATTTTTCGTGAATGCTCTTTATCGTCGGTACTGAATCGTTTTCATTCTTTTGTTTTTCATTTTTTTTTCACAGGGAAAAGTGATGGCTTCAATGTTCTACGAAGTTAGCACGAGAACATCTTGCAGTTTTAATGCTGCGATGCAAAGATTGGGTGGCAGAGTGATTCACATGGACGAAAACAAGTCATCGGTGAAGAAAGGAGAAACCCTCGAAGGTAATGCTCGTGCATTCTCATAATACTATCAAACTTCATACACATGACTTAATGCATAATCACAAAATCTATAGATTCCGTCGCAATTATGGCTGGCTACGCTGACGTAGTAGTGCTTCGACATTCAGAACGCGGCGCAGTCAATGTAAGTCGACATTTCCGAACGCTATATGTGAATCGATTGCACGGGAATGCAGTATGTTAATAGTTTTTAATTTATTTTATTCAATAGAGAGCAGCTGTGCGCTGTCGCAAACCCCTGATAAATGCAGGCGATGGCGTGGGTGAACATCCGACTCAGGCATTACTAGACGTGTTCACTATCCGAGAGGAAATGGGTACCGTGAGGGGTCTCACCATCACGATGGTCGGTGATTTGAAGCACGGTAGAACCGTTCACTCTCTTGCAAGGTTTGTTTTTCTTCTCTTTTCTGTTATCGCATATCACTTCCACGCCGTTGATGTAGATTCAAAAGTAGTGTGATAATCATGTATTAAAATATTTTACTATTCAAATAATTCATACCTAAGTGAGCGTCTGCAGTTCCGTTCATTTGCATCAATATTATGTAAATAATAAAATAAGCACACGTCATTCGTCTTTGTGTTCAAAAGGTTGTTGGCATTGTATGAAAACGTACAATTGCGCTACGTCAGTCCGCCCAACTTGGGTATGCCGGATGAGATTGTGAAATACGTGGCCAGTAAGGGAATTCCCCAGGAGAAAGTCAGCAGGCTCGAGGATGTTCTTGGCGAGACCGATATCCTCTATATGACGAGAATTCAACGAGAGCGATTTTCCAGTCAAGAAGAATACGATAAGGTAAGAAGGCTCCAATATTCTTTTTTTTTTTAGTTCGAACGAGTGAACCTTTAAACTTACATTTTTTTGCTCTAGGCATCTGGACACTTTGTGGTAACGCCGCAGCTGATGTGGCGCGCCAAGAACAAGATGCGCGTGATGCACCCGTTACCGCGCGTCGACGAGATCAGTCCAGAGTTTGACAACGACCCGCGCGCGGCATACTTCCGTCAAGCCGAGAACGGTGTCTATGTGCGTATGGCCCTCCTCGCCATGGTTCTGGGTCGTTGCTAACCCTGCTACTTCCTCTGTCCGTCGTGCCTCTAGACACGTATGCACGCGAAATTTGCACACGTTCGCGCCTCGATTCTCGCCATTCCACGGTACGGGGGCTCACGTGCACGCAGCTTGAAATTCGCCGTCGCCGATGTCCTTGCAACGTGTATACCTTCTTCAAGAGAGGACACGGAGATACGTGATTGTTTTTTTGGATGCTTTCGGTATGAGCTTGATGCCTGATGTCTCTCTCGCACAAGCTCGTACGCGATTAAAGGTAATCGCGTACACGAACCTGCGATGGTCACGTATTTTACGTGGAAGCGTGCGATTGTTTGTGAATGGCATTTATTTTGTGCTCGTTTTCGTTGAATTGATTTTCATTCTTTTTTAATTGATCGAACAAAAGAGGATGTGACGGTAAGAGCTGTCTTGAATTTTTATCGTGTGTCGTTTTTTTTAAATCAAACTTTTTATGGAAGTTTTTAGCTGCGTGTACGAGAGCACAACGTTTTCAACAACAAGAGTCAACTACTACTGTTTTACGAGCATAATAGACGTTTTTCACTCAAAAGATTTTATACCGGTTTTCATAGATTGATTCATGTACGGAGGTATTTGTTACTTCAACAGCCTTCGGTGCAAATGGGGCATTTTCCCATTTATGCGTATAATTGATATGAGCTGTGCTGGTTATAATGAGAAGATGAAAATAGAAATAATTAGGTACAGCATGATATTTTAGAGTACTCAGACTATAAAATGCATTGATAGTGCTTTGGCCATACTTTTTTCTTTTATTGTGAATCAACAAAAGAACACACTTTTTAAAACTGTATCTTTTTTTTTAAAGCTACAATGTATTTTTGAATATATTATCAATTTTGATTGACTCACCAGGCTTAGGTGAATAATGTAAGCCAAAAGCTATAGTGAGAATGTCTGACGAAGCTATTTTTAGAGCTATATGTTAAGATTTGTTAAAAACCCATGTTACATGCGATTTTTTAATTACTTTTACATAATAATAATAATAATTGAATACAACAAATAAATAGGCAGAATGCATCTGTTTTTATTATTGTTATTATTATCGTTATCATGAGATTCCAGTTATTATAATGTGTACGCGTACACATACATCATAAACATACAGTAAATGAGAATAAATCTAGTTTTAACTTTACAGAGAAAGGCACGTGATGTTTAACACATATATATCTTCCAGTTCGCGTGTACATAAATTATAGATGAATCGACATATTTTCTTAAGTAGTTGAGCATTGTGATATGTATACAAGTTTAGCGTATCTTTCTGGAATGATAACAAATTTACTTTAACTGCTTACACGAATAGAAATCATTAATATTAGATGCTTTGTAAAAATAATTTTCTCGCTTAATTCAACACAACGTTAATAACCTACTTATTTATAATCTTCATCTCGTAACGAAAATAAATCGTCCAATTTTTCGCCGCAAGCTTACAACGAGATTCAATTGCAAGACAAAGTATATACCTGCCAATCATATGCACGTCTCTCAGATACATTTGGCACGCGCAGCGCATAGCATATATTATCAATTATATCCCGTTAACGCGTGTCGCGCTTTGTTCTTCAGCGACGCTGCGACAAAACGGTGAATATCATCCTCGCTTAGACTTATAATACTGGAGTATAATTCGTTATTAAAAGTATAAATGTATACGGGTAAAAAATAATTTAACGTATATATATAATATGACTTCCTTAAAAAAGTACACAAACGCACACACTAGTCGATCGGCTTAAAAATCATGCTCCAGTCTCTCTATCATATGTGTAAAATCTTCCTTCTCTCGTGTGTAATAATCCTCGCAATCTCGCTGATTGCAAGTTGTATAGACATACATAATATATCACAATGATATTTGCATCATATGGGTATATAATATTGCAAGCATCCGTCTTTTCATTCTTTCAATATACTCGCAAAGCAGTGACTGCGCCAACGAGAATAATTTTTCCATCAATGTTACAATTTTGTATGATATACTTAATAGCGATACAAATTTTCAAGTCTAAGCATAGAAGCTCTTTGCAATAGAGTGTTACGTATAGTTTCGCGTCGATCGAGCGTAAACTAATCGATTGGTCTTTGAAGTGGCCACAATAATATACTATAACGCAGGACTTCATCAAACGGAGTTGCGTAAAGTCCTCGCAACATCCAGTACAATTCGTCTACACCTTGACAAAAGCGACTATCGAGTAACTGCTCCATCTCAATCAGCGTAGTAGTATAGCTACTATTTATACTCTCTCGACAAAAACAAAAATCCACACACACACACGCATGTATATCGTCCCACCGATGAATAAAACAGCGCACGTCTCTCAAGGAAAAGAAGCGACTAGCTCTTTTTTCCGACTCGTGTGACGTCACGGGGGTGTGTGTTGCGGCGCACGTAGGCCCTTTTCCGTTTGACGTCACGATCACCACCATCATCATCATCATCATCAGGTGCAGCGGACGACTACGTGCCTCTGGGCACGTGTGATTCCCATCAGACTATGGCTTCAGGCTGTTGGCTGCTGGTGGCTGCATATTCGCTCGAACCGTTCGGGCACATGTCTGTGGCGAGACACTTTGAATCTTCGCGACGCTGTTGCTGGTGATGCTGCTGGAGTCGGGCTCGACCCAAGGGTGGCATCTTTAGACGGAGACGCTTACGTTTGCCGGTGCCGTTGATGGTTTTTCTGTGGAAGGAGATGTTGATATCGTTAGAGATTTATTTCGGCGACGAGGAGCTTATTGTCTGGGTTGTAAATAGTGGAAATTGATGCCGGTAATAAAAGTGTCCGGTTGGACTGGGTGTGTATATAGCGAAAGGTACGATAAATCAGAGACGACATTCGATTCTGAGCTATTTTCGTCCAGTTTATCTATATTTGCGTGTTGGACTGTATTGTAAAAGAATTGCCGATTTTTGCAGAAGTAAAAATTATTTTTTTTTCTCGAATAAATATATTATTAATATAAAACGACATCAGTAACATTATTTTCTCTAAAATTACTGTAAAGATGAGTATATGCGCTTCTGAGAAATCGAATTTTAATCGTCATTTTAAAACAGACGCTTACTGTGTTCTGCAGTCGATGAACAGGCCCATAGAGAAGAGCAGAATAATCGCAGCCAAAACTCCGACGACTACGACTACCAGCGTCACTATCGTGTCCTCCTCCTCCGGCGTTAAAGGCATCTCAGTAGTCGACCACGTCATCTCATCCGTTATACCTGAAAAACATCAAAACAATATTACATTATTATTTCATATAGCTCTGTTATTCTACTCTAAAAATGCATGTCTAATTTGAAATTATGAATGATTTCTCATCTCGTACATGCGACAGGAGAATATAGCCGCGATTTCGTTAATTTTTCTACTATTTATTCTTGGTAAAATACGTCGCAAGAAAAAATCAGATCTCTCTACTCTCTGTATAGTGTATTAGGCAAGCGTGTAGGCCGTAACGAGGAATTAGAAAGTGCAGCAGCACGTTGCGAGAAAGTCTATATCAAAGCCGATCTGAGTAATCGATGTCTTAACGATCATTTTCTCAATGTTCACTGCTGCGCTGTGCACCAAACTCGCGGTATAGCCTTGCGCATATAAAGCATTGTAAAAATTTACAAGGCTGATTCTCAAGAAGTGACTTTAATTTTTCTTATTATTCTTGCAGAAAATTGAAATTGCAATTTACGCTCGTTTCGCAATGCCGAGTAGAAAAATTAAAAAAAAATCAACGTTGTAAGTTCTAAAGAAGATTCCTGTATTTTTTTTTTCATTGTGTATGATAGATAAACAAACGATTTTGAGAAAAAAAAATACCGAGCGCACTTCCTCTTTTCTCCAACAATGATGTGCTATTAGTCTATATAGGTACAGCATAATGCAACATCCAACACGTAAAACACGCGATAGTCGCATCAACGGTTAGACCGATAGATATACCTATATAATTAATTGTTCGTGCGCGCTCTTTACGAGATCGACGTGGCCGATAATTTGCAGCTCCTGTTCTTCCTCACTTTTTTTTTTACGTAACTCGCGCGCACTGGCGATTTTCTCGGCGTTTAGCTGCAGTTTTCGTTTGAGAAAATTTTTTTGTTGTTTTGCTAAAAAAATTATTATCAATAGAAAAATTTCTATATCACATATAC
>UCQR01000950.1:21565-32327 GCA_900474235.1 Cecidostiba semifascia
TATACGGTTGCAATCAAACCGCATATGATATATAAATCCCGTTCCAATATATATATGGTACACATATCGATCTCGGTGTTGTATATCCCGGGAGCGCCATATATTCGCCGGGAAATCAAATCCGCGGAGAAGGCCGCTATGAGGTGTGTGTGTGTGTGTCTCTATATCAAAAGTGGGCGAGCGCACGTGTCGTTATTATATTATACGTGCGAAATCTACTCGTAGATATACACACGTCATAATATATCTATACATATTGACCTGTTGTTATGAGACGTGAGAGAATGGCAAAGCGCGCGATTATAGCGCCGGCCGATTTTGATGTCGATCGGATTTTCTCATCTCCTGTGAAAAATTAACGAGAAGAGCGAATAATTTCTTTTTTTTTGTTCTATCATACGCGCTTATGCAAAATTTCCCGCGATTATCCACGACTGAAAAAAAAATGCGAATGCGCGTTTGTACATAATTCTTTCATTATCGTACGTCGAACACGATTTATCGCTGCTATTGTCCATAATATATACACGTGATTTGTGTATCATTTTTTTTAGTGTCTATGTGAAAACACGCGCGATGAGTTATTATTACTCACCGTGATAATAGGCATCAGATCAGAAAGACGACAAAATGTAAAACTTTCACGTGAGTATATTATACTTATAATATGACTAATGTTTTTAAGTATAATTTTCCGTGATGCTGGGAATTTCTTGGATTGAATTTCAGCGTATATAACATGACAATAGTGTATTACTATCACAATAGAGAGATGGAGAATTAATTTTCCAATTCGATAATACAATATACAACGAGAACAGTACAATATACCACGTGTGCTCCCGTGAACCATTGACACTTTATAGTGACGGCAATTGTACGCGCGGCTCTCTCGGCCGGCTTTCCAATGTCAGCGATAATGTCTGTACCGCTCGCTTTCAGCGTTAATTCGTGTGTACTATATATACTATATACTACGTGTGGTGTATACCAGTAGTGTATACATATATATAACGATAAAAGTCGGAAAGGCGTTTCCGGCTCGCGGTCTGTGTAATGTATAATGGCTATTCCAGATAGCTGATTATTTTCGGCTTTCCCAGAGAGAGAATTTTTCTGCTTCTCTTCATTGGTATTATTATTCTGATTCATGGAATATTATACGTGTGTCATTGACTTTGGTAACTTTCCTATACAATTGCAACGGTTTCTGTACACAAAAAGATTTAGCAGACAATTTTTCGAGATAAGAAACACGCAGCTGTCGATATTTTTAAAATTATAAATTCTTCTTTACTCAACCGGCAGTCTTTTATACTCGGTCTTTCGCAACAAATTCGATAAGTCCATGCAAACACAAATCACGAGCCATATAAGTTAAAGGAAGCGCGCACATGTGTGTACTATATAATAATAAGGTAGAAAATACACCCTTTTATGAGTACTTTTCCACGCTTCCTCTTTATTTCTTTCTTTCCTCTGGAATCGCGGTCAGAGCAGAGTTAATTCTTGCTTTTCCATTTGTTTAATAGACGCGCCGATATGTATACAGACCGGTTTTCGAGAGGATGGATTATTATAGACCAGTCGGGGAAAACTGGGAGAGACATTTTTGCGTATTAGCGATGGTTATTTTTTATAGAAAAAAGTATATATAAAGCGTCGCGACTACGTGTATATAATAGAGGAGTAGATATATTGTATGGCAGCCTTGAGGATCGCGTACATTATATTGTGCTCTCCTATACAGCAGCACACGTTGTATTAATTCAAGTGCGCGCGAAGAATTCCATTCACTTTTTATTTCAATTCAACGGAACTAGACATCGCTCTGTGTGTATAATACGCCAAGAATGCGAGTTTCTCTCTACACATCAGGTTCAAAGTGAAAAATTTATTCCAAAACGGAAAATCCTTGCGGCGAACATCCATATATATTTATTGCATATATAATATAATAACGAAACTTGCACGTGACTTAACGCTTTCTAAACAGAAAAAGAGGTGAAAGTCCGCCGGCTGTGTATAAAAACGACGAAAAAAATTTCACACTCACTTTTCGTCGACAAATTATCCATCGCAGATAAATATTAAATCCTCGATCACAGTGCACGAAAACTTGTAAAATAATATAGTAGAAAACTGGCCGAAAAAAGAAAATCAAAACACACGGAGTAATAGATCCGACGCACACATCCGCACGTGAAAGCAACAACTGGTCGGAAATGTGTAGCTACGCGGAGTTATATAGGCAGGAGAATATCGATGCTGCGCCTGTGAGATGCCGCGGCAAACTGACTTGACTCGGAGCATAGCGCGGTGTACACTCCGGAGAAAACGTGCCGCGCGGTGTTGGGTTCTGTATAGTAAGTGTGTATATAGGTATACAATATATAATGACAGGGAGAGAGAGAGGAAGCTTGCGTGTGTGTATATGTGCGGTGGGAGATTCTTGTGTTTTGCTACTCTGATGATGAGGATGAGGATGAAGAGTGATTGTTGCTGCTGATGCGCGTTTTAGAGTCGCTTTTCTGGAAGTGTTGATTGTTATATTGACGAGTGTATATGGATGTATGTGTTATACCTGCAGAGTTTTATTGAGTTTTTTTTTGATGACGCAACAGGAGAATTACCGGTGAAGAGGATTTTTCTGTTATTCATGTTTCTTTTTTTTTCAATCTAAAAGTGCAGTTTGATAAGTTTATGCTTGTTTTGGATATATTATATTGTATAAATTATTAGACAATTTTAAAATACGGGATACGTTATTTTACGAAAAATTCCATCGACGATATAACGAAATTCCAACGATGGACGGAGACGCCCAAATTCAATATAATCCAGTATAATAGACTGCTGTTGCAGAGAGAGAGAGAGTTCCAGGGAAAACCTGCACTGATGTGCAACACGAGGCAGTTCGAAGGACAAAAGGGATAATACGTCTTGTCGCGTCTTCACATGGGGTCTCTACTGAAACAGGTATATACGATATACAGGGAATTCCCTAGTATACATATTTTTTCTTCGACCACGATTTTCTTGTTTTATAGCTTGTTTTCCAACTTGTTTGGCGATTTTCGGGAAATTCGCGCAATAATAAGTATACGTCCCTGTTTGTTGCATTTTATGGAAGATATACACTGCAGTTATCGGTTATAGCGCCAGTAATCATTAGGCGCGTTTAGCTTACGTTTGCTTTTTTTATCGTATATAATTGAGGGAATTATCTATTACAGCATGACGTGTATTGACTGCGTCGACTCGGGTTTTACCATACAGAGTAGAGTTAGCGCATCCCTTTACGGGTAATTTATGCAGGTTTTACATTACAGATGAGTGATTGTATATGATATAAGCAAAATAAACACGGATATGCAATATAAACAGGTTTTGCATTAAAAGCAGATTTTTTAAAAAAGAAACAGGATGCATTGATACTTTCAACTTTTAAAAGTTTTGACAATTTACGATATGTGTATAAGATTGAATCACCCAATTTTTATTTTTATATACGACATAGTGTTTTATTGCTTGTTTTATAAAAATACAGTATGTACAAAAATTACGTATAACAGAGTGTATAAAATAGTAGGAACAAAGTATAGTCTGCACAGGAACTGATGCTTATTTCCTTTATAAGAATAATAAAATCAGTCGGGTAAATTGTTATTACACATTATTTCCAGCGAAATCCCTGTAGAGCGATACCCTATATATAGAAGAGCATATCGGCGGCGCGTCGGTTTAATGATACACTTAAACCATTTAAGACTCGCTCTTAGACTCTTCGCTCTCCCGGATTACAATCAATTTCCGGTTCGCTTTCAGCCGCCGGTTTTTCGAGTGACTGTATGTATATATTCTCGTCGAGTCTATTATTTCCACGCGTTATATTTATTTGTCGACGTGATAAATTTTTCATGTATACATATAAAATTGACGCTATTTTATAGTTATATTATACATTTCGAGGCGTTTACAGTTATAATATACCTACAGCTTAAAAATATCGAATGCGCGCTGCAGTCATCAGTCGAAATAATAATATATATTAAGTACAGTTGCGGGCTTGGCGCGTTTCGCGCGCATTCAATTTAAATATCCACCGCGCGCGCGCGCATTGTATTGTAATATGAGATATCTATTCGCATACAACATAATTCTCGGATTATACAACAACGCGTCAAAATATTATTATAATACACGATATTATTGAAAATTATTGAAAGTCGCACGTCTCGCGAATTACGTTTTTCTGACTAGTATATACACCGAAAATTTTTCATTTCAGCCGCACATCAGTGTATTATATCCAAGGGGTTATCTCTGGCTCCTGTAGTGTTGTAAGGAAAAGTAGGCGTCAGTCCCGTGCAAAAGCCCGACGACTCCGCTGAGCATCTGAAAATATAAATGATACATTATAAACTCAGCGAAAGAATTATACTTGCGCTATTGCCATTAAAAGCTTCTTCGGATAATATACAAGAAAGCCATGTACAGAAAGTGCATATCACAAAGCGGCGGCGACTGTCCCGCATGTATAATAATAAGTGCGAAGAGCATGGCGTTGAACTACATAAACGAATTATATGCATACCGCGCACTTTATTATGATAAGCGACTGATGCACACTTTGTGTATTAATAAGAATCAAATTGATTATAATATAAAGGTGGTGGTGGAAGCATATAATATATATTCATTATAATATATGCGCGGTTTGGTGTGTGTATGTTTAAATACTCACGTAGGCAGCCGTCATGGCAGGATAAACGTCAAAGCCCGGCGTGATGACGTACATAGGCCAGAGGAACATTTTTGTCGCGAAGGCAAGGTAGGCCGTCGAGCTCAGGTAGAGAAAGCAGGAGAGCGCGTTGAACACCATTTCCTGTAATAACGCAAAGAGTATATATGCAGACAAAAGTCTTGGTATAGTTTATTCCATCGTATTTTCGATGAAAAAAAAAAATATCAAAATTAAAAATACTTTTTTTTCTAAATTCTGAGTAACTATATTGTCAAAGTACTTTCGACAATCCAAGTCAAATTTGTAAAAAAGAAGAAGAGCTGATTTTATATACTTACGAAAAGCGACGCGCGAATGAGTCGGTAAGACTTTTCGGAGATAACGTAGCAGGCGAGCAGGACAGCTGAGGTGAGGAAGCAGGCGGATGATGTCGTCAAGGCTCCCTCAAAGGCCGAGCCGATTGTCGCGCTGTATCTCAACCCGTAATTTATGAGAAGACTCTGAATGAAGCCACTGATTACCTACGCAATCCAAAAAGGACATCACTGTGATACATGCTTATTTGCGGAAAGTTTGCGATATTTAGGTAAAATTTGTTTATGTGATGTGAATATGCAAAGATATAGATTTTTATTCTTTAATTGTAGAATTGCTTGTTTGTTTCAGCGGGATATAGATAGGCAACAATTAAAATTGACATACACGGACAGAATTAAATCAGTTTACGCTCAGTAAATCATTTTAACAATAGCCTCCATAAATAACCGAAAAAATACACATCTCGACAGTACTCTGTCCTGTACAAAGTGAATCATACTTTAATTCTGGAGTCTTTCTTCCACATACACACATCACTTTTCATGTATATGTATGTAACATAAAAGACACGTGATGTATCGCGAATAAAGCTTAAAACAAGACACTCACTGTTTCGAGAACCTTGATGATGCCGGGCACAGTCCGAAGATATTCGAGATGAATACAAGTGCAGCATCTGCAGAAACAGCAATCGATGCCACCCTGACCGTGGCTATCCGTATTTGCCATCCTTATTATCGGGCCTCGACCGCCGCCACTGTTTGCTCCGCCGAATTTGATCATCTTTCGTTTCCTTTTGATATTTCTAGTGAATTTCAGAGACGAAAAAAGGGTATATATTGTATATTGTATATTGATGGAACACGACTGTATAAACGCAGGTCTGTGTGATCGAAGCTTCAATGTTATACACTGATCGACGCGTTTGTATATATAGTTTAGTAGTGTGTGTACTCATATCAGGTGTAGGATTGTAAACACTATAATAAAATAAGTTGATACCCATGTATACATATATCTATATTGTTTTTAATTAATTTTTGTTTTATTAGATTTGCGCAAAAAATTGTCGGCATACAAAAAAATCCATCTCTCACCGACAATACAACTTTTGCATAGGTATATAATAAATAAAAAAATATAATTTTCAACACATACACACACACACACATCGCAGCCAAAAATTAAACTTACGACAAATCCAATTCCAATCTCCGCAGACAACCTTCTCTCCTCCCTCAGCACCGACCGACTGACTCCGAAAAACCCTCCGAGACGAATTCCACCGTCGTCGTCTACTCTGTCGCGTGCATCACCCCCCGCATTGCTCTCTATATACTATAAACGCCGCGACGACGACTATTTCGGGATCACACCTAACTCTCTCCACGTCCCTCTCTCTCTCTCTGTCTATATCTTTTTACAATGTACTCGTGCACTTTTTGCCCGCCGGATGTTTGTGGAGTCGGGACCATTGCCCCGCAAGCTTTTTTGGGCTGCGACTCTCGCGACTATATAGATGACTTCTTCGGTTTTTTTTTTTTTTTTTTTTTGAACGGATGCAGGAAGCGACGAGGTGACTGAAATAATTGCACCGTAGGTGTGGATTTGAGGGAGTGCGTGATGCTGCTGATGCTACTATTGTCGGAGCTATAGGGCGTTTAGGCGTAAAAATAAACGGGCGTTTAGACGCGCGCTTTTCTGGATCAGTGCACGCGCTGTCGCTATAATTATCTTATATATTATAGTAGTAGGTATTTTTTGAGGAAATTCAATTTTTCGCCCTCCTTTCGACTCTCAAGTACACTCCGCCCGCCGGAACTTGTACGAACGAGTTGTTGGCGTAGGTCATTTTCATCTGCGTCTTCTTACAAGCGAAGAAAGTGTAGTTCTTCAGTAAGTAGCACAACGCTATCTTCGGCTTTAAAACACCCAGTCGCTTTCCTGCAAAATATATGCATATACATATATTATTATATATTGTATACGCAATAATAATATAAGTAAGAATAACTCACCGATACAATGTCTCGGACCTTCGCCGAACGGCAGATAAGTGAACGGATGCCTCTTGGCTCTGTTCTCCGGTGTGAATCTACTCGGATCGAATCTGTCCGGATCCGGATAGACGTTCGGGTCGGAGTGTATTCCGTTTACCGGAATCACCAGCCGCATACCTCTTGGAATTCGAAATTCCGAGTCTGGAACGTCGAAGTCTGCGAGGCTGATCCTATTCAACACCGGAGCGCCTGGATGCTTTCGCAGAGTTTCTATTTGGACGTGAGAATTCGTGTCAGTTTTAGTTGTATAACATTGAATTTATATAATATATAATATTGCTTACCGCAGAGAACCATGTCGAGATAGGTCATTCCGAAGATCATCTCGTAAGTCAGTCCATCGGAGCTTGCGAAAGCTTCGTCGATTTCCTGCTGAAGCTTTTTCTGAACTTCCTGGCGCAGAGATAGTTCGTAGAGGCAACAGCTGATTGCCGAAGATGTGGTCTCCTGTCCAGCAGCGAAGAAGATTACAGATTGTGCCACTGCTTCAGTCATCGATATCCTGTCGCCGGAATCATTGTCGTCATCAACGGAGCCTTTATCCATCAGCTGTATCAACATGTTGAGGAAATCGTTTCTGACGATTTTCTCACTTCTCCGGTAAGCGACCATTTTTTCGAATAGATCGATGAAGAAAGCGCGTACTTTTCGTCGTTTCTTCGGGATGAATGAGTAGTAATCGATCAGGTCAGGCGCGTAGAAGCTCAGAAGCACGAAGACTTTGCCGAAATCGTTGACGATCTTGCCGTACTTGCGAAACTCGTGGTTGGGGTCCTGAAGACTGTTGCAGTTGAAGCCGAATGCTATCGATGAGATGCAGTCTATTGTGAACCTATATAATAATAGAATTAAGGTATTTGGCTTGTATTGATAAATTTATAAAAAAATATTTTATCATTTTACAAACCTCGAAGCGATGTCTTTCATCTCGACCACGTCAGACTCATCCAAAGCAGCATCGAAGGTTTTCACGAGTTGGTCACATATTTCTTGAAGCAACGGGTACATCTGTTTGAGCTTGCCGGAGGTGAAGGTCGGCGAGAGCTTAGTCCGTAGACGTTTCCACTTGTCATCGATGAGACGTGGAAGTGCACAGGACAGAGGATCGGTTGACTCGTTGTAGTAGGTGCCGCGATTGAAAAAGTTAGCGAAATTCTTGACTAGTATCAGGCGGATCAAGTCCGGATCGTTTACTACTAGAATCGGCTCGTTTAGTACGTACAGGCCATGGTAGCGGTGCTTTTTGTACTTTTCGTAACTGTGTTTTATGATATCACCTGGAAATATTGTTAGTATTTTGTTTTAATGATGTAAGTAAATCTTTCATTAGTTTGAGAAAAAGCTAGGACTATTATATAATAACCATGTGGCACGTCTCCAGTGAAATACGAAAGTGGGACGTTCCCCAGTGGAATAATCGGGCTGTCATGAGGTATTCCTCTTCGAGACCAGCAATTGTAAACTTTGTACTTCAGATACATGTAGACACCAAATAATACCGTCGTTAGCCAGAAGAGCTTTGAGTATAGTAAATCTTCGTAAAAATCCATATTTAACTTATAAAATGATGACTAGACTATAGTAACAGATCGCAGTGTGTTCAGACCGAACGTTAGCGGTTAACTGAAAGATTATTCCTGGCGTACATAGATCGTATATATACACGGTCTTGTTGTTATTTGTCCGCAGATAATACTTTTCCTCGATAGATTGTGATGCAGAGTATCGAAATACGCAACGTGATGCAATACATTAAGCTGTTATCTTGATGTAATCTTGATGTTATCTTGATAGAACATAATTATATAAAAATACTTGAAATAAATATGCGTTCTATAGTTTTTCAAATTTTATTTTACAAAATACCCTGTAAACATTTGTAACAATATGATATGATATAGATAATTTAATATACATTCCTGATTCCTGATGTTTGGCCGCACTTTCTTTCAGCGAGTATATCGGGTTGCCTTTTTGCAGGCGTTCGAGCGCTATGTATGCTTGTCCAAACATGAGGTCTAATATGTATAAAAAATAATATACAAAGGCATTTATACATTTATTCTTTGGCAAGAATATTAATTCTGTTTTTAAAATCAATAGAATAAAAATGACTCGAAGACATTTTGTCTCTTGCACTTATGCAACAATTTTGTTGTGCGTCAGAGGTTGACACTTATATATTAATTTTGTGATCTTTTAAAATTATTTCTATACTGATCTGTGTACAGATAAGAAAATAAAGTACAACGAAGAACAAACGCGTTATCATTTTATTGACTGTGAGTTGCCAAAGATGTATCTAACATATATCTTTGCTATTCCGATGAGGTAGACTGATATATTATATTTTAATTCACTTCGATTTTTCTATTGCGTTACAGCTGGTAACAGTTGGTTAGTGTTATACAACTGTTGTAACAAAAATTACTTATTAAGAAGATAACGTTTCAAATATAACAAAGTAGCACGAGTTAAAAATTACAATTTGTTCGTACGTACGCCTTGATTAACAATCTCCTGATGACAATGTTTCAAATATAACAAACTACGATGAGTTAAATATTATAATCTGACACGTCGATTAACAATCTCATGCAATTTTTCAAGCATTTTTGCATTAAAATTATCGTAATACCTTTGAGAGTACGTAAAAAATATAAATTCGAGCAATTTGTCAGATCATCGGTAGGTCGATTTGTTACGGTATACCGTTTTAAATTTTGTTACGCACAGCCATTGCAGTATTTCCCGCGTATAATATTGCGTCAAGAATTCCTAAAATCTGTAAAAGTAAATATTAACGATTAAATCTTCGTTCTCCAGTATTTAACTTTTCTTTAACGTATAAAATTGATTTTTGAACTTACAGCGGATATCATTCGTCTTCCGAATTCCCTTTGGCTTTCTTGAACCAAGACTACAATCGATGCAATCATAATGAAGAACAGGGCGAACGAATTGTAAATTATTTCCTGAAATTAAATAATCGGTAACGATATACGTTTTTGTCAATAAATTATAAATATTTAATCATCATCGTTTAAACTTACATAATTCGTCTTCCCTATAATGGCCTCGGATACAGGGGAGAATATATAACTGATTATAAAGATGGCTGTACCGATCATAAAAGACGTCGCCATCAGCATGAGAAAAATGTCGCCGCTTCCCAAGAACTGTTCATTTATGGCGTCAACCTCCAAACTCATTATGATTATTCCGACCGCCTGTGTGCATTCAATATCGAATTCCATGATTAATAATTATTAGCAAGATTATAAGGTATAGTAAGATAGAATAAAAAAATATAATAATATATAGAAAATTTCAGATGAATGCGTTTGATTTATTATGTACTGAAATAATTATACAAGGAACAATTGGTTCTGTTACAATAGAGTAAAATTTCATTCAGGTATGTATGTATACGTGTGTACATTTCGGTATAATAAGAATAATTTACTAATTTTTGGTATTCAATGTCATATATATTGCGAATTCGAAAAATACCAATGGAATATTATGCTAGTAAAGATCATAAATTAGTACTGAATGTATACATATAGAGCTTAGATTATTGATACATACAATATATAAATTAACGATAAACACAACAGAGTTATCATAGTAAACC
>UCQR01000951.1:0-19829 GCA_900474235.1 Cecidostiba semifascia
GTATCCCTCTTCTATCCCATCACCACACAGCTCTCATGCAGGGCCAACTCATGCATTATAATCCAGCTTACCACCAACACCTTCACAACGTAAGTACTTTTGATACAACTACAAAACATCACGATGAAACTATTTTTTATTATTGTGTAAAAACAATTCATTTCATGCGATTACAGCAAGCCTTAGTAGCGGCAAGGCTTCAGGGTCAGGAGGCCGTGCAGTTCATGGTGGAGTACGCTCGAGTCTACGAGAACAACCAGGTGATCGCAAAGCCACCGATGAAAATGCCTCACGAAACGAGTCTCGGCTCGGCCATCAACTCCTTCTATAGTGACATTGCTTCGATCGAGAAAAGCGCGGCGGACATAGAGAAGGAAAAAGCCGAGGCGTTGAGGCTTGCGGCGACAGCTGCAGCGGCTATCGAGTCTGCGTCAGCTTCACCGGTGTCGACACAAATGCCTCCTCCGGATGCTGAACTGCAGGATGTCAATAAGGAGAAGAAGAAAAAGAAGGTTGGTATCATACATCATCAATATATACTTTGTTTTTTTTCGCCAATTTTAAAGTTTTACAAATTTGTTTTATTCATTCGGTTTCTTTGTCTTGCAGCTGAAAACTGGACTAGGAAAGAAGCAAAAGGAAATGTCGAGCATGGTCGCTAAGTGGCAGAGGGCGCAGAAGAACTACAAGGAGGGTCACTAAGTTTTTGCGCTACTCAGTAATACTTAATTATTAATGCTAAATATCCAGGTCTGAGACGGCTTTAAGTATATTTTGTATATAACGGTACAAAGTAATTTAATTCGACGATTTTGTAATCATGTGTAGCGATGTATTATAAGCACTTAATTAATTAGGTAACTCAACTTGTACAGTACACTTATGGTGTCAGAAAAGGATACTGTAAAAATATACGTATAAGAGAAGTAATAAATTTACGTATAAAATTAAATTGACTTATTTAGTTAATACCATATCGAAAACGAGAGGAAGAAGAAATAAATGAAGAAAATGTACGATTTTTTTTTAATATTTATTGATTATTATTGTATAAAATCAGGCCACAAGGGCACTGGCGGTCGAACTCTCATACTTCCAGTTGGGTGGCAGGGAGCCCTTGGTCTTGTAGTACCGGGCAAGCCTGTGAATCCTTGATTCTACCAAAATAAGACGGAATTTGCTGTCTTTGTCTTTACGGTTGCGCTCCAAGTGCTTGCGGATGGCAACAGCCTTCTTAATGAGGTAGTACAAATCCTCAGGTAGATCTGGAGCCAATCCCATGGATTTGACGATTCTCAGAATCTTGTTTCCTGTCCGGAAACGTACCTGTGCAACTCCATGAGAGTCACGAAGGACAACACCTGCAAGCAACAACAATTTGATTAGAAATTGTAATTACAATGACAATGATCTTGGGTATACTGATTCTAACATTTCATATGCAAAAAAAACTAAGTTTATAAAAATTATAGTGTCTTTTGATTACCTAACATGATTTTGCAATAGAAATACAAAATCACCTCAAACATCAAAATGTTTTACTCTAGCAAGCATTTAGGAAGAAAGTAAACTAGATGAAGTCAACATTCAGCTGGTAGCTTGCAAATTTCACTCTATTTTGGAGCATAGTCTAACTTACCAATCTGTGATGGAGTGTGACCCTTCTTTGCTAGTTTGAAGATGAGCTCCTTGCAGTCCTCTGGCGTGAGCTTCAACCACGTAGGAACGCTTCTTCTGTACGGAAGAGCTGACTGGGATATACCCTTACTGAAACAATAGATGTATCGTGTAATATACCATTCAGAATCAAATTTCAATGAATAAAATGGGAGCAGCTTCAAAATCAAGTGCACATTTTCCAAATGTCACGGTCATATCATGAAGACAGGAACCATGAAACTCAAATAAGTAAACTTGATTAACCTCAAAATCGCGACGGCTTGGTAAACAAATTTTCATCGGTAAAGAAGACCCCCCAACAGACTCAAAAATGAAAAATCGTGCATTTCCGATAAGAAAATTCGCCTTTCCAGGACGAACAGCAACAAATCCAACAGTACAGGCAACAAAAAACAGCGAGCGCAAGTGCCGAACACATGGCCGCGACATTCCGTTCCACTTTATAGGTTAAAAAAGTGCCAAATTCGCGAATTTCCCGACCATGTCCGTGGTCGTTGGAAAGCTCGTGAAAAACTGCAAATGATTTTGACATAACGGGGTGGAAATTTCGATGAGAAATAAGAAAAAAAGGCGATTTTCCTTACCCAGGTGCGTGCATACGTCCCATGATGGCTGATTTCCTAGTCCGAAAGAACACACGGCTACACGCGACCTCTCGAACGCCCTCTTCAGTTCAGTACTTCTTCTTCGCTTCGATTAGTATCGAGAATTAAGGGGACGTACATCAGAGAGGATGTATTATATTTGTATTATAGATATCGATCGTCGGTGGTTTAGCAATATTTTATTTGTTTGTTACTACTTTGCTGTTGTATATATAGATTGTTGAAGCTAATTGTACTACGCAAATCATCGGAAAAACAAAGTAAGATCTGTTCCTAATTATTACCTTTCAAAACTTTAAAAACATTTTCCTATACAAGAATTTTTATTTAAAAAAAAATGCATATATTCACTAAAAACTATACTTATATTCCATTAAAAAGATTCTTAAAAATAAAAATACGTCAACATTTGATAGAACGCAGTCTTCTTCCAAACTTTCCCGCGCGCATCGCTCGGTCGATTCTCGAGAGCTAGGTGTCCATACACGTAAAAACGAGCAAATCGTGCAACACCGCATCATCTCCTCTCTTCCTCCTCTCTCTCACCCCATTAAGAAAACATGCAAATCAAAAACAGCCCCCAAAAGCGCCGACACATCCCTTCAACGACTTTTCCCGTCGGCATCTCGCAGTTTTTGAAGCAATCATCGACCATTAAATAATTCCAAGTTGCTTCGTCTCTTTAAACAGCGCGGAAAATCACACGCCGGAAGCAAGCCTCGAACGCTTCTGGGAGAGAGAAGGACGGAGAGAGATAGTCAGTTGTCGACATATGCAATAACCTCGGCGCAATACAGAATATCCGTAAGCTAAATTTCAAGTACATAAATGCCCCTTGTATATGAATGTGTCGTATGTGTGCATAAGTATACAATAGGTATAACGTGTAAAAAAAGAGCTTCGATCGAAAGCGAAACCGAAAATTCCACCCATACCTATATAAAGTTATCAGGTGAGCCGTAGTAGCGCTAGCGGCGCCAATAACCTCGCACGGCTCTGTCCTCCAATCAGCGCATGTGAAGCCACCTTGAGCTTCGTTCACGTTCAGTCTATACGTTCAGACTTCAGTCTCGCTTTTTCACGGGAAGACAGGAGGGAGGGGGAAACAGCAGTGTGTACAGTAGTTAGCCCAGTCCGTGAAATAGCGCAACGTCGCAAACGGCGTCTCTGTGTGCACTCTCTGCTTGCTGGTCTGCCCCAAGATGTCCGCGCGGCTGCGATAGGGCCGCAGGACTGAGTGTACAGCGTTTACGAGAAGTGTTTTTTGACGAGGAGTATAATTACTTTTGTTTGAGCGTCGTCGGAGAGAGGTGAGTCGATGCTTCGTCCGCTAATGAGATACTTACTCCTTGTGATGTGTAACGGATGCGAGTGTGAGGCGTATAGGTATATACGATATGTATAGAGGGAGAACAGAACGTATATTAGAGGCAAAGTGTATAGCTATATATAGCTGGCGAGCATATATAGCTGTGTGGGTGCGAGTACGTGCGTAAGATTCGCCTGGCCGCGTCCCGAGGAGAACATCGTCTTCGACCACAGCCCCGGGGAAAGACATGCGTTAGGGAGGACGCTGTGTAGGTATATTGGCGGGTGTGTCTATCGGTAATTTTGGAGTTGAGGATGACGCGGCTTGTAAAACGCGGTTTGGAGGACGTTGGCTCGAAATTGGTGGGGATGCCTGGGGTTGGGATGCTCAATGCTGTGCAAGTTCTCGCTTTGTGCTGCACTGTGTCTTGTTTATAGTAGAATGTCGAGGTATATAAACAAGGCACAGTGTTTGTATTCCAGGATGAGATATTCTTGGTGTTGATGGATATGCTCCTTGTATGTTCGCAGATACGATTGTGATGAAGCTGTAGACATGAAACTGTAGCAGTTCCAGCATGTCGAGTGATAGTGAGAAACCCACCAAGCCCACCAGGAGGCGGAGGCCGATCCTTTCCGACAGTGAAAGCAGTGATGATTCGTTTGTACAAAGAAACCATGGCAAGAAGAGAGTTGCTGTAAGTTATGGAATTATGATGTTTGCTTGAAAAACTAGAGTGCATAGATTGAAAATTCCTGAGCATGTATTGATTTTTTGAATTTTTTTCTCACGATGCAGAGGGTAGTCAGCGATGGAGACACTAGTGATGAAGACAGTGATATTCCTTTACAACCTGTGAAGAAAGTAAGTTTTTGTGATCATAACAATAATTTTGCTCTTGGAGCGAGTTGTAACTCTCGGTGGTATTTCACTTTACAGAATTTTAGAATTAGTGATGACGAGTCAAGCTATGACAGCAGTTTGTCTAATGAAGGTGCCAGGAATAACTTTGGTATGTACATGACCTGTAAAATAATTTCATAGCTGTTTGTTTTCTTGATGTCTCATAATACAAACTAACTCTTAACCGATGAATTCCAGAAGGAGGCAACACAAGCTCAGAGTGGCAATCAGATTGGGAAAGCTCGGAGGAGGAATCTGGAGTAGAGGCTTCCAACAAAGCCCCTAAGAAAAGACATATAGATTCCCCAAAAAAGGCGTCATGCCATGAACACAGCAACAGCGACGGCGAAGCGGATAAGTGCGCGATTTGCCTGCTGCGCTTCCGAGAGCAGGAGGTGGCCAATCCCGCTGCCTGTGATCACTGCTTCTGTCTGGATTGCCTTATAGAGTGGAGCAAAACCGCCAATACTTGTCCCATTGATCGTCAAACGTTCACCGCTATCAGCGTTAGAGCTAAAATCAACGGAAAGGTAAGTGTACACGAGCAGATACGATTATCAAAACAAATAAAAATCTTATTTAACTTTGTCAATAATGACGTTTAATTCACGTACGGTCTTGCAGATCATAAGACATGTGCCAATTAATACTGAAACCCCGACTGAAGAAGAACCGGTGCAAGATCTTACCTACTGCGAGGTGTGCGAACGTTGCGACCGCGAGGACAGGATGCTTTTGTGCGACGGCTGTGACGCAGGTTATCACCTCGAGTGCTTAGATCCTCCACTGGATGAAGTTCCTCTCGAGGAGCACTGGTACTGCCCCGAGTGCGCTCGAAACACCCAGAATGACGCCGAAGACGTGAGTACCGAAACATACTTTAGACGTACATCTCAAATTGAATCTAAACACTAACATCCCTTTTCTTGTCCCTCCCTATGCTTAATTACAGATCGACATTGACCTGGACGAAGTACCGGACCTGATGGCGGAGGCCCGAGAACTCGGCATACTCTACGGGCGCTCGCGCGCGGCCATTATCGCGAGTCAAAACAGCCGAACTCTGCTGCCGCGCACCCGTCAAACCGAACGCGTGCGCGCGAACGTTCGCGCAGGCCGCACTCGTCGCGCCGCGGCGGCCGTCGCCGCTGAAAGTCTGCTTCGCCGTGACGAGCCCCAGCCGTCGACTTCCTCGGGCTTCGACTCGATAAGCGACAACAGCGCACCCGGACCCTCGTCTTCGCGCCGCGTGACGAGCAGCCGGTCCCATGCCTCAGGCTCCGCGTCATCCGCGTCGCGCCTCCGGAAGATCAAAAGCAGTTCCGGCAAGCGCAAGAAGAAGACCAAGCGACGCAAGACCACGTCGAGACGACGCCAGACTACTGAAGTCCGAGAGGTCAGGATATCCGAAGTGAACGAGAATGGTGAACTCGAGGAGACCGTGACGTACGTGAGGGCGAACAACGATGGACCCTTGCCCTTAGGCCGCAGGAGGAAGAAGCGCAAGGTATTGAGTGATTCCGAGGACTGACTCGCTCTATCCCGGCGGTGTTTGTTCCTTTTTACGATTTTTACTTTATGATGAATATGATCGCAATGCTCCCTTCTTTTATATGGATTTTATTTTTTATCCATTGCAGCATTTAAACGAATTAAATTATGTTTTTTTATTACGATTTTGTATATATTCTCAGCGACGGTTGCACAAAATCATGAAGTTGAGATATTTTAAGTTTGTCTTTTTACTCGATTTCAGTATCCAATGAAAAGTTTTTTGTTCCAAAGAGCGTGATCGATATAAATTCGGACGTGACATATCCACAGACACACCGAACATCCTATAAGACTTTTAGTTATGCCAAATGCCGAGTGATTTACAAGAACTTAACACAGTCGCTACTATCACTGTTACAATTTGTGCCGAGCGACGCGCTTTATTTATTATTTACCAATAATACAAATTTATTTATTTTCTCATAACCATTCGTTCATCTTTTATTTTTTTTTTTTAATAATCTTGTAACACTCAAATTTCATTATTTGTAAATAAAACATTTTTGTAGCAGATACATTTGGCTTTTTTTTTTCATAAATCTTTGCTAACGGCGTCATCTAGTTTTTAAAAAATATCTCTGATCATTCATTGAAATATTGCTATATACGTTTGAAAAAAGACAATTGATTTTATAGAGTCGCTGTCATGTTTGTGAATCATTAAAGTAAAAATTCGTATTTTTAAATTCAATTAATTTTTGATTAAGCGAACTAACGTAGTGTCATTGTAATTCCAGAAGCCGAGGAAGAATCAACGTCGCGTGCGCACCGTCGCCAGCGTAGCCGCTTCACAGCGCACGGCCAAGCGTCGTCTGGCAGCGCAGCTGAAGATGCTGAAGCCTTCGGCGACGGTGGGCAACGGTGCTGTGCAGCTGGTACCAGCCATCAAGAGCGAGCAGGGGCCGTTGCATCCGAATTCGGCTATCAGGGTTGCTCGGCATAATGCAGGCATATCCCAAGTCAGCCTGTTCGGCAGCGGCCTTGGTCTCGACTACAGTCCACCAGGGTAAGTCGACTATTTGCTTACTTCACTTTTCTGAATTTTTGTTATTACTATTTCTTTTTTATTTTTGATGGCTTGTGCGAGAGAGGCTGTTTCCATTTTCTTTCAAAAAACCTTGAATCATAATAACATTAAATACATAGTATAGCCTATGTATTTAATTCATCAAGTTCAGTGCTAATGATGTTATTGGTTTGTTTGTCAGTGGATAGTTAATTACACTATTTATTTTAAGAATTTTAGAATAATGCAGAAGTTTTTCTTTTCGAAACAATAGTATAGAAATTGTTTCGGACAAAAATGGGACTTAACTGAATATTAATAATAGAATTTTACGTGTCATTTCTAGACAACATTATTCAATAATTCTGTTTCTTTAACTTTGTCAAAGTTCATAGGTTTGTTTTTTAAAGTACAATTAAAGAATCTATGTCTGTACTCTCATTTTTAAATCTTTGTAATACGTCAAAAGCTGAAAAATGAAATTCACCGTGATCAATTTTCGTGTTATTCCATTCATTAAACATATGTAAGCAAATGATACACTCAAGATGTAATTTAATACAATACAGTATTTTGTAGAGTAATCACAGTTTACACTATGCATTATTTAAAAATTGCATCATTCATATCGGTTTTTTGTATAGAAACTGCCACACTTACGTTTTGAACAGATATGTCTAATTTTTATGACAAGAACTTTTTTTTTCTTCTTGTCTGTATAGCAGTAAAAAACACAATTTTTCAAACAAATGTAAAGTTTTATATGTTAAAGTCTCCTTGTCTTTAGTTTCAAATTTGTTAGTTTATAAATATTTGACGTAGACAAGTTGTCGACATATTTTATTTTCGAATATTATACAAACTGTTTTTCAAGCAGATAATAATGATGTTCTAGAAATCAATAAACATACGTTAACAGCTTACATTATTGATTAAGTTTTACCAGAAAATGAATCAATTTGTCATTATAAACCAATGCAAGCTAAGTTTCTTCTTTTGTATAATACTGTAGATCGATTTTCAGTCATGCAGACTACAATTACATAATTTAGCACTGAACAGTTAAGTATAGAAGAAATGAAAATTAATGATGAATACTTATTTATTTCTCTGAACACATAATTTCGTAAATATCTGTGATATCGAGTCACCCAATTCAAAGCCATTTTTGTAATCTATTAATAAATCGAAGCCGCCTCTCCAACGCTTTTATTTTCCACTGTGTGTCTCTGAATTTTCTAGTGAAAATTCCATTTATTTTAAACTATCAAAATCTTGATTCATCTGCATGCAATATGATGAGGTATGAAGGAAATCCTCAAACAGAGAATTTTCCGTCAGTTTCGAAAATTCTAACTCGCAGGATTACGAAAAAATAATCTTGCACACGCTTAGGTAGGGTCACGTAGCCATAGGTTAGTCTCTACTTTTGAGGAACAAAGTACATGAATAGAATAGAAGCAATAAAAATAATCGTGATAGCCGGTTATTAGATAGAAAAAAAAGCTTTCTTGAACATAGAAAAATGTTCAGGTAAAATTTAATGTAGGATAAAACTGCGCACAATACACATTGTTCAGAACGGTATTCTATGAGATTCACGAACTATTGATTAATTGAATTATATCTTATTAATCAAATTAATATATTTTATTATTATTATTATATTATTTATCATATAATTTCGGCTCAAAAAGAAGTGTAATCGGAATAAAATTTCTTCATTTCTATTGTCATAGAGTTAGAATAACAAAGTCTCAATAATACCACTTCTCTTTGGGCCAACTCTCATATAAATATACATATCGCCACCCACATATATCCAGGTTGCATCGTACGATCAGCAAGTAGAAATATCTCTGTTATTTCCCCCGCATTTAGGTCCGACTACGACGAGTACGAAGACAGCGGCCCAGCCTCGAGTGGTCCGGGTTTGCTCAGCCGGCCTCGAATCTCGACAATGTCCTCCGCCAGGCGTCGCATGGCCTTGAAAGGTGGCCTTCGTGAACCACCAAGTGCCCAGAGCGCCAGCACTCAGCCCATTGATATACTCAGCAGCATCCTTAACAGCCAGGAGATATGGCACTCGAAGAAGACTAAAGTGACCCTAAAATCTGACGGCAGCTTCCACGTCGAATCACCCAAAAAACGAGAACCAGAATTGAATAATAATAACAACAGTAATAGTCCAATTAAGATTAATAATAACAACAGTCCAATTAAGATTGAGCCTGATATCGAGCCGAAGAACGAGCCTCTGGATTTAACGAATGTTGATCCCAATAGCATGATGCAGCAGGCGCCGATGTACAACAATCCTCGTGGAGGTAACCGCGGCGGTGGAAACTACCGAGGAAGCGGTGCCGGTGGTGGTGGTGGTGGTGGTGGTGGTGGTGGCAACTACCGAGAGAACACCCGTCACAGCCACGGAGGTTACAGTAATTCCAGCGGTGGCGGTGGAGGTGGAGATTCTTATGGAGGTGGTGGAGGTAGACACAGTTTCGGAGGATCCAGTAATGTGCCCCAGGACTACTCTAGCACCGGAGCAAATTACCACCGCCAACAGCAACCACCATCTGCAGGAATGCAGTCGTCCTTTCGCAACCGCAATACCCAGAACTTTCGTCAGCGTCAGAACTTTCCACCGCCACCCAACCAGATGAACAATCAGGATAATAACAGACAGTTTGGGTTGGCTCATCCTCAGGATCACTTTGCCATGCCCAGGATTCCTGGACAGCATGGAGGTCAACCCCCTCCGCCGCCACCCTTGTCTCTGAGAATGCCTCCGCCACTCATGCCACCTTCTAGAGGAAACAACTTTGATCCACATAGACGGAATGACGGTAGATTTTCCTCCAGTGAAAGGGATAGGGAGGACGACGATGACGGCATGTACGACGATCTGGAGATGCCCAGGAAAATAGGCAATGCACAAGAGGACGAGTCCTTACTACCGCCGCCTGAGCCTCCGACGGATCTGTTAGATTTCGATGAGAGCGAGCGCGGACAGGATAGCGATAGAGAGGAGGAGCTCGTTATCGACGACAATCCCAGAGGCGACGACACGCACAAAGGCAAGTCCTCGAGAGATGCTGCCCCAGCCGCAGACAAGTACGATCCCTTCGCTGCTGACAGCGACAGCGAGGGCGAGGACATGCCTCAGCATCACAAGGCGAAGGCATCGGCACAAGCGCCACCTCTGAAACCACCTCCGGGTCTGTCAGACTTTCCTGGACTCAAAAATGACGATAACGAGTCTATAATGGGAGATGGTATGTCCATCATGGGCGACAACGCTTCGATTATGGGTGACAACGCCTCGATGATGGGCGACAACGCCTCGGTTGTGGACGACGAAGATTATCCACCTGCTGCGAGCTCGAAATCAAGACCGAGTGGAGGGTCCGCGAGACCTTTAGAACCGCCGCCGTCGATCTTCGGATTCCCAGGGTTCAACATGGACACGGACATGATGTCGGAGGACGGTCGAAAAGACGACGAAGAGGAGAAGAAAAAGAAAGAGGCTAACAAGAAGCCAGTTTCGGTACCTAGAATCAGGCTCACCGCGTATGACGATGACGATGATGAGGACTCCGACTCGGATTGTCCAAATTTCTCGATCTACTCGTCGGATACGATGGCTGTAGCGCGCAACACCGAGAAGGAGATGGCTTCGCAGATTGGTCCCCTCGAGCCTCCGCCGATGCCTCCGGGGATGCTCGACGACGATGAACAACCGCGCAAGAACAAGGTCAAGCCTCTGGAACCGCCACCTATGCCTCCCTTTGAGGATGACGATCTGCGCAGCAAAGCAGGCAGTCCCGAATCCATCGCTCCTCTGGAACCGCCACCTATGCCTCCCTTCGAGGACGACGATCTGCGCAGCAAAGCTGGCAGCCCCGAATCCATAGCTCCGTTAGAGCCGCCGCCCATGCCTCCGATGGACGATCTCGACGAGCCTAGTAGCACTAGACCTCTGGAGCCTCCACCAATGCCACCGATGGAGAGCTTCTCCAGTTGTCCTCCCACACCCGTGACGGTATCGGGAGCTCCTCCCCCGTTGGAACCTCCACCGATGCCTCCGCTTGACTCCCTCAGACCAGACACACCCATGTCGAGTATGGGCGCTCCGCCACCGCTGGAACCTCCGCCGATGCCTCCACTGGATTCTCTAAGACCCGACACCCCGATGTCGACCCTCGAGCCTCCGCCTCTGGAGCCGCCACCCATGCCTCCGTTGGACGCTCTGCGACCCGAAACCCCATTGACGCAGGCTCCCCCGCCGACTTCCATGCTACCTCCACCAAGCATGAACCTACCTCCGCCCTCTATGGTAGTCATACCGCCAGCTATAGCAGTCGCACCACCAACCATGGCAGTCGCACCGCCAACCATGGCATCCGCACCGCCAACCATGGCAGTCCCACCGCCAACCATAGCAGTCGCAGCGCCAACTATGGCAGTCCCAGTACCGACTATTGCGGTCGCGCCGCCGCCTTTGGAACCTCCACCCATGCCTCCGATGGATGAATTGAATCTCGAGGAAGACATGACACTGGGTATGCCACTGGAACCCCCGCCGATACCACCGAGTATCTTAGGCGACGAGGACAGAGCCTCACTGAGTAGCTCGCCCAGTGAAGATGAGTCGGGCGAGGAGTCGGGTACCCAAGAGGACGAGCCCGTTATCGGCCCGAAGAACAAGGCCGGCAAGAGAAAGTCTGCCGCCAAGAAACAGACCGAAGAAGCCCAAGCAGTAGACGCTGCTCCTGCTGGCAAGCCAGCTGCTGCAGCGGCTGCCAAAGCTACTGAAGGTACAGGCGAACCGGACGAGGACATGATCGTGGGCGACCTCACCGAGTCCGAGAAGATCGAGTACGCCGACGCAGTGCAGAAAGAACGTCAGGCCATGAACAAGGCGCCAGGAAAGATCCAGCTTGACAGCAGAGGCAAGATCACCTTCAAGATCGGTAACGTGAGCAGGCTGAACAAGGTAAATCTGTACGACGAGATGGACGAGGCCGAGATCTCGCGCATGTCCCTGGACGAGATACAGAAGGAGGCTGAACGAGATAAGGAGAAGGAAAAGGAGAAGGAAAAGGAAAAGGAGAAGCATAAGGAGAAGGAAAAGGACAAAGGTAAGGATAAGGAGAGGGAGAAGGAGAAGGAGAAGGAAAGGGATAAAGAGAGGGAAAAGGACAGGGACAAGTACAAGGATAGGTACGATAGGAAGGACTACGACAAGGATAAGAGAAAGGATTACGATAAGGACAAGTACGATAAGGAGAAATCGTCGAGGAGCAAGTACGACGACAAGCGTGGCTCCAAGTCGAGCAAGTACGACGACGACGACAAGTACAAGTCGAAGGACAGGCACAGAAGCAGCAAGGACTCATCGAAAAAAGACTTGGATCGGAAAAAGCCAATCATAACATCCGGCTGGGATATTAAACCTGCGAACGTTACCTCATCGTCTTCCTCCGAGTCATCTTCCGGCTCGTCCGTCGAGAGCGTACCCAACAGTCGCACGAACAGTCCTATTGTCCTGTCGAGTCCCGAACCAGACGATATGAGAAGGCTCGATAGCTCTATGTCCAAAAGCGTCAAGCCGATCAACATTGATCTCGACGAGCTGCAGCAGACGCTCGACAAAAAGCTCGTGGAGCTAGAGGACTTGAACAAACAGCATCCGGATGATCCGGCCGACGAGCTGATGTCCGTCGCTGACGAGGCCGAGCACGAAAAGGACAAGGAAGACGATGAAGCTGTACTGTCCGACGATGAGTTCGCCAAGCGCATCATCGAGGCCACCACAGAGGCAGCCACGGAGAAGGAAGTCACAGCGGTTGTCAGTCCTGAACCGGCTCCATCTCCTACTCCTGCTCCCGCTCCTGTTGATGCTGCTGCTGCTGTTGTTACTGCTGCTCCTGCTTCTCCTGCTGCTGATGCTGCTCCAGCTATTGCCTCGTTGTCATCGATGATGATGATCGACGGAGAAAACATTGAAAGCCTGTTCGAGGAGATCGAGAAGACCTGCGAAAAGGACATCGACGAAGAGTTGGCTGCTGCAGAAAAGGCACTGCAACCGCTACAACAGCAGATCACCGAGGAGGTGGCAGCCGATGATGAGATCGAGGACGTAGAGATGGAGGACGTCCAACACGAACCTTTAGTGATGGACAAGAAGGGCGAGGAGGAGGAGGAGGAGAAGGAAAAGGAGGAAGAGGAGGAGTCTCAGCCTAAAGATGCAATAACTGTGGAAGCGGAGTTGTACGCGGCTGAGGAGAAAGAGCCCTCCGTCGACGAGGCACCCGAGAAACCAGAAGAACCCGAGAAAGAACCCGAGCTCGCCGAGAAGGTAACAGTCGAAGAAGTGGTAGCAGCGGAAGAGCAACACGAAGAAGAGCAAGAAGAGGAGGAGGAGGAGGATGGAGTTGTGGCCACCGCAGAGCCAAGTGACAAGTCCGAGATCATCGATCTCGACGCCGCCGATTTCGTGGACAAACCCGCAGATGAGGAGGATGAGGAGGAGGAAGAGGAGCAGATGTTCACGGGCGACCTGGAGGCCGACGGCTTCACGATCGTCTCGGTAGATCCTGCACCTTCTGTATCGCATACCCCCAAACGTAAACCCAAAAGTCGTCGCTCCAGCGAAGAGCGAGCCAACGAATGGGAGGGCGAGGGCGCGTTTACGCCTTGCAAGGACGAGCGCCCAGTCAGAAGAAGTAAAAGCCGGGACCGACGGGGCGTGTCTCTGGTGCACGGTGACCTGGAGCCTATCACCCCGGCGAGAGATAGAACCAGCGACGGTCTCGACGGCTGTCGTACACCAGCTGGTTACGCGGGCCTAGGTACCGAGGCCATTTCCGAGACTGACGAAGCAATGAACTTCGAGGACGAGCTGGCGCTGCTGAATATGCGCAGCCGCGACCGGGACTTCGAGGAGGGTGAGATCCCTGACTCGGAAACTCGCCCGAGAAGGCTTCAGCTCCAGGCTGCACAGCTCGCCAGAGCCAAACAGCTACTGCTGCTCGAGGAGGAAGCCAAGCGCAAGCGCAAGAAGGACAAGAAGGACAAAGGCAAGGACAACGAGAAGAACAAGGAGAACATCGCGGCGGTGGAGAACGACCTGACTGCCGCGTGGAAAAAGTCGATCAAGGCCACCGCGGTGATGAAGGAGAGGCAGTACAGAGAAAAGAGATCCAAGAGCAAGGATCTCAAGACGAAGAAAAAGAAGGAAGCACAGAAGAAGAAAGAGAAGCGGAAGGAATTGCCGAGGTACGACGTTCGCAGGCTGGTAGCTGAAAAGCCGAGGCCGAGGAAGGACGAGTATGGCCGGGATATCCGGGACAGTTCTCGCAGCAGGTCACTGAGTCTCTCCAGAGAGAGATCGCTGTCGATAACCAGGCGCAGCAGAAGCTACAGTCCTGCGGCGAGGATAGGCCGCAGGGCGTCACGCAGCAGGTCTAGGTCCTGGTCGAGAGGTCGACGCTCGCGCAGCTACCAACGCTCGCTGTCCCCGGTAACGCGCAGGCGTTCGCTCTCGCCGCGCAGATCTAGAATAGACAAAATGAGAAAGCGCTCGCTGTCCCGGGGCAGAGGCAGGAGTCGGTCCCGCAGCAGGAGCAGGTCGAGGAGGCGCTCCCTCAGCCCGGTAAGACAGCACAAATCGCGCAGACGTTCCCTGTCGAGGCGCCGACACGCCTCGAAATCGAGGTCGAGATCTAGGTCCAGGTCCAGATCCCGCTCGCGCAGGAAAGAGAAGAAGAAGCAGCAGGCCCGGGCCTCGAGGTCCAGGTCGCGCGCGATGCGCAAACGCTCGCGCTCCAAGAGTCAGAAGAAACGCGAGAAGAAACACTCGAAGCGCAAGCTAGCGAGTTCCAGGTCGCGATCGAGGTCGCTCTCGCTGGAAAGACGAGACTGGGAGCACCGTCAGCTGGCCGCGGCTGAGAAGCTCGTCGAGAGGAACTTCGTTCGCGGCGATCCTACCTGGCAGAGTGGCCAGTGGACGCCCTCGTGGTCGCGCTCCAGGTCCAAGAGTCCGCCGCTCGTGCGCCAGGAGAACATCGCGCGCAACTGGTCACCGCCTTCGTCGAGCATGGCCCTGCTGAATTCGGTGAACGTACCGCCGAAGAATCTCAAGGTCATCCTGACGAACAAGGAGGCGATCAAGAAGAAGAAGAAGGAGAAGCGCGAGAAGGTGCGCAAGCTCAAGGAGGCCGAGAAGAAGCGCAAGGGAAAGAAGATCAGGAGCCCACCGCCCTCGAAGGAGGTCTTCGCCAGCGGAGACAATATCCTCGTCAGCGTGTGCTTCAACAAGGACAACGAGAGCCAACCGCAAGCTAGTCTACCCGAGCTGCCGGAGACGATACCGCTGCTGCCGCCGGTGAAACGCCGACGCAGGGAACCGCTGCAGTTGGAACTACCGTCACTGTCTGGACCGCCGACGAAGAAGTCGAAGAAGGACAAGAACAAGGAGAAGAACGCGGTCATCCAGGCCAGATCCAAGTCGCCGCTAGTCAAGCTCGTCGGTAAGAAGAAGGAGAAGAAGAAGTCCAAAGCCGCTGAGATAGCCGCCACCAAGAAGCCCATGGCTGTCATCGATCTGGACCAGTCGCCCTTCCGTGAACAGACTCCCTCACCGCGCGACGTCATCGTTCTCGACAGCGACGAAGAGGACAAACAGGCTCAGCAGAACGAGGAGGAAGAAATGGGCACTCCCGAGCAGGCCCAAGAGTCGCATACCCCGGCAAGACCGGACACGCAGTTCCTGCAGGGACCAAAGACGCCGCCCGAGCCGCAGGTCAAATTCTCCATCGCCAACAAACAGAGCAATCTGCGTCCTTCTCTGATAAACCCACTGCTCGAAGAAGAGGAGGAGATGGACGAGATGGACGAGCACGAGTTAGCGGAGATGCAGGAACTGATGGACGAGCAGGTCGAAGAGGAGCTCGAGCTGCGCGCTCAGGAAGAACTGGAGTCGCGGATGAAGGTGGGTCCGAACACACCTCCGGAGCCTCCAAGCTCACCGCCAACCTCGCCCGACGCCTACGATCCATTTGATCCGACCAAGTCTAGATCTCCGACACCAGAACCCAACAGCCAGGAAGACAACCAGGCGGACGAAACGGTTCAAGACGCGGGTGGCGACTCGCCGATGGAACCACAGGACGACGAAGAGGCCGACGAGGACGGCGACAGTCAGCCGGAGCAGCCGCAACAGTCTCAGGAGCAGATCAACAAGCCACAAGGTTCAGACAAGCCCAAGATCATCTCGGTGGTGACGATCAAGAGGCCCTCGCCTGTATCCAACACTCCGCCACTCGAACAGAACGAAACCATGAACGACAGTCCAGCTACGACCAGTGTTCAGAATAATATGACTAATAGCCAACAGCAGACCAATAGCCTCCCGCCAATTATCAACCCCGTGCTGGCGACCGTAGCCGCGGCTGTCCAGAGGAGCAGCATCTTCAGCGCCACTGTCGGACCGAGGAATCTCCTGCAAGTGAGTATACATTCATTGCTTCATTGCTATATTTGTTTATTTGAATCAGGGAATTTTTTGTTTCTTAAAATTTGAATGTACAATTTATTTTTGTTTCGTGCAACGTAGACTTTTTTCTTTTTTACTCGACACACTAGAGTAGAGTGACTTGTTCGATTTCGAATGTGAGAAGAAATCTATAACAAGCACAGTAGAGTGCACACTGTACATGCAAATATTACGGATTACACGCAAAAAATTCTCTGCCCACCTTAGACGAACACGCTCATACAGAACGCCCAACTAAAAATTCAACAGCAGCAGAGTCAGACCAGCCAGGCCAGACCAACCCTGCCCAACATCTTTGCGAACTCGCTATCGAAGCCGATGCCCATGAGGACGATCACGATGCAGACGAAACTGCAGACGAAGAATGTGTCGATGATTGGACAGAACGGCAGCGACGCCAACATCGATCTGGGCGAGAGCAACATCGACAACTCGTCGCCCTATTCGCCTGGATCGAGTCTCAGCGATGGTCTCTTCGATCCTCCTAGTCCGGCTTTCAACAGCTCGCCAAATATTGCATTGTCGACGAAGATCAGGAAGAACCAGGAGAAGAGGGACGCGTTCGACGCGCTGTTCGATGCTTCACCCATCGTGCACAGGAGCTCTGCTAAGAGTCGTATAAAGAAGCCCGAGAAAGACAAGAAGAAAAAGGGTAATTTTTTTATCTTCTTCATTACTATTCAGTATAAATATTTGTTTCTGCAGTAAAAAATTCTACGAGTATATGATGATGTTACTCTAGTTTATCTTCTTTACATCGCAAAGTTTTGATAGCTTCTATACTGTGGATTATTGCTAAGTTCTGGCTTCACGTTATATTCGGTCAATTTTCTTGTGTTATAGGCACTCATTCCAAAATTGGCGTCCGCATGGATGAAAATCAACTACAGATACTGGACGATCTTCCTAGTTCCGCCGTAGAGATGCAAGTCAAGGATAAGGTGACATGTCGTTTCAATTTTACTTATCGTCGCCGAATGATCTTAGGGGTTGGATTGTATAGTCGTAACAATGCGATAATTTTTGTCTGTTGTAGTTCTTGAAGAAACTGAATCGACAGGAGCGAGTCGTAGAGGAGGTTAAACTAGTATTAAAGCCGCATTATACTAAGAAACACGTAACAAAAGAAGAGTACAAGGATATTATGCGGAAGGCTGTTCCAAAGGTATACATTATTCTTATCTTACTGTACTGTTGTTATTCATATCGACAAAGTGAATTGCTTAGCAAAGACTTTTCTCTCGAGTGAACGAAATAAATTATGCATAAGCAATGTTTGCTCGGTTTGATAAATACGAATTACGAATCCCGCTGACGCATCGCGTAACCTGTCATTCCAGATATGTCACAACAAGACAGGTGAAATCAACCCGAAGAAAATAGCTGCCCTCATCGAGGCCTACGTCAAGAAGGTCCGAGGAAAGAAGAAGGTCTATGGAGGACCGCCAGCAGCGAATTCAGCTATAAAGAAACCAGCGTAAGTTCATTTTCTTACTAGCATTATCGATTGAATCGAACATTCGTCGTAATAATAGGTTCATATAACAATGGAATATTATTGCGAGACACTCGTGCTACTACGAGACTCTAAATAAAATGCATGTTTCTTTCGTTCTGTGCAGGAAAACTCTATGGAGTTGATTATACGAGGAGTAAGTTCACACAACGCATCATCGAGTATTCTCGATAAAGCAATTGTAGATGTTAAATCATGCCCAAATTAAATAATGCACATAGCCCATGTGCATGGTAAGTGATCGTCGTTTTTTAAATGTTCTTGCAAGAGATAAAGAATGCGAGCATAAAGTGGCAAAAAAAAATGAAACAAAAGTGTGCGACCGAGCGGATTATAAAACATCGGCCGAACAATGTGTATTGTATGTACATACTTAAACTGAATATAAGCGCAATATTTTTATTTATCCAAGTGCTAGCTTACTTGTGACCATTGAGCGAATTAATACATACATTAACAGTTAACTTGTTAATTTTATTATTTCGTCTAGAGGATAATGACTAAGGTTAGGAGAGATATTATGTATTAAAATAATAAGGTTTAAGAATGATGATAAACTCAAACATACATTTATGAATACATAAATCATGAACTAAGAACATTTATTGGGTTGCAATTGACTTGTTTTTGCGAGTATCCCGTAAATGAGTACATTGTGGATAAGAAACACGATCTTTTTTGTAGTGAATTTAACTTAAATGTGAGTTAGAAAAAAGGGAGAAAAGACGGAGAAAAAAAGAATACGAGAAAGACATTGTGAAGTAAATGTCGGCGTTCGAACATATATACACAGACAAAAGCATATAATGATAAAAAATAATGATAACCCTTCAACCGAGGTTTTTTCCAATATTGAAAAACTGTTGTATAGTTAGGTGAAACGAGATCTACATCGATGAGTCGGTGACGAAGTGATCACGATTTTTTTCTGTTTTTATACCGCGAAAGCGACAAAACTAACGATAAACAGCGTTTATCTGTGTAAAAGAAATACCTTAAATAAATTAATTCACAAATACATCTGACTCTGCGTTTGTGTACTTTGTTCCTCAAAAATTAGTTTTAGATTATATTTTTGCATGCAATTAATTAATTTTATTCTTTGTGTATACCTCTTTCTGGATTTGCTAATTTGTAATTAGAATTTTATTATAATTTATTATTATAATTTATTTTTAGGTGCAAGGGCAAAAAATGACGTAGATTAACAATTACTAAAAAACATTGAAAATTTTTTTACAGAATTAAAATCTTTATTTCATTCGTACAATATTCACTTAAATCACTTGATCACAGATTTCTTATAGCACATATATTCGTTATTTCTATCATATTAATCGTTGCAATAAAAGCTTAGCAAAATTTCTTAGTTGTCATACGTTGAATGTAAAAAGAAATGAACAAATCAGTTGAGTAAATTAAAATTAAATTCAATGATGATTGCAAAGTTCTTATTTAGCATTCGCGAATCCAAGTCGGTCATTGCCCATGTCGAATTCTGTGTAGAAACGACCAATGAAAACATCACCTAGAATCCATAGGGGACCGTTTGGTGGTGGGATGTCGATACCCATGAATCCACTCAGACAGATGGTCTTGCCGAATTGGGAAACCTAAAAAGCAGGAAGCAACGCATGTTACATATTTTTCTCTTTTTATTGATATTACGTATGATTTAATTATTATTTCGATTACCT
>UCQR01000952.1:0-15911 GCA_900474235.1 Cecidostiba semifascia
TACTATATCGAGTGTGGAGAGGGACCTTAAATGTAAAATACACGCAGCTACTATAAATAGTCAAGTAGTCATATTTAATTAAATACTATTGCATTACAAGATAGTTATTATCATACGCAAATTACTATACTACATTACATAGAAAATTTATTTACAATATATTCAAAATGTTCAATTTATGATCCTGTTGGGGAAATTCTTTGTAGAAACTTTGAATTCGGTGATGTTAATTTTTTCTTTTTCGGTGCTGCAAAGAAAATTAGAAAATATAAAAATGTGAGCAGTTTATTACGTAACATATTTTTATAAGTATTTTTTATCCATTTAAACGTACAGGATGAAATCATTTGTAAAGCAGGCATTTCTTGTTCAACAGGTTTTTGTACAGGTTGAGGTTTTTTTTGACCATTGGGCTTTGCTGAAATTTTCACGAGACATGTAGCCGTCACCGTTTGAGGCTCCTTCAAAACACAGATTCTTCTTATATTTTCTATTTTCTAACTGGTATTCTAATACTTTATTAAATAATTTTACGGAGCTACTCATATAATCTTTTTTTAACATTTTAATAAATGTGACCCCATGATAAATTATGTATGTCTTTCGAAGTGTTATTATTAATTATTTTGTTTTCAATCAAATGTTAAAAATTATGAAATTGACTAATGTAAGTGAATTTGTTTTCTAAATTTTCAGAAGCAAAGAATGGGTCCATTCTTGTTTCTCGTTTCTGACGCTAAAAGAAATAAATATACGTAGTTTAATTAAACTTAATGAATTATATAGTGATAGATTTTTATTACATTTTATAATTCTTATTTGATTTTACGAGGATTGAGATATAGCAACTAAAAATATACTTACAGGGCGGTGAGGACGGTGCGGTATCGGAGGCCTGGGACGCTGGAATACAATGGTATGTTTGCTCTTTAATATAATAGAATTTTATTAATCGTACAATTTAATGTTCAAAAATTTACCGATTGCGCTGGACTTTCATCATCAGGCCTATGCCGCTTTCGACCGGCTGTGATAAGTGTCACCCATAAAATCAAAATTGTGAGAAAAAGTGTATACTTCATTGTCGTTGAAATGTATTTTGTAAGAATTGATTAGCAACAATAAGATTAAATATGAAGTTGTAGACAAAGGTTCACGTGTGGCGGTTTTCTAGCGACTATCGGTAGCGGCAGTGTCCAACCCGTTTTATACCATTTCCAGTGAACGTTGCGACTTCATTATCGGCCACTGATGATGCAAATCCAGCGTAATAAGATCTTGATCAAGCTTCACTTCCTCGTAATTATCACTGACTGCGAGTAGCAAATTTGTTTTATGCTTTTTAATTTACATAACTTTCGCACTTTGCATATTATTCAATTTATATTTATTACGCATCTCGCCCATATGCTTACAGCATCGGCGTAATACTTATTTTTAGTGTGTTTATATCTTTAATAATTTTTCTCATACTTGAAGTTCATTACTTTTCGTGGCGAAAGTCTTCACTGAAGCGTATAAATTACGTTCGCAAATAAAAATTATATAATGTCACGTTAACGATACTAGAATAGAATATAGACACACAGTATAGGAAAAGGACAGGCAACGGGCAATATATAAGAGAATAATCCAGTATACGGCGATTAAAAGTCTAAAAATATAATTCGTCGTTTCATCACATATTTTATTGAATTAAATAATCCGTTACATAAACTCTAATGCATTACTTTTCAGACGATCTTTAAAAACAGAACAGTTACGAAGGATGTTCAGTCCTCGTGCAATCGATGTACCAAAAACACTATACGTCCGAGACCATCGTCTTTGACCAACATCAAATCCATATCAAATCCCTAATATACAGAACGAAAATCAACCTCCAACATTCCAGCGTCAACTCGCTCAAGCAAACTATGACCCGCATATACGCTCCGCAACTCGAGTTCGCTCGATCGGGATCTTCAAGGCTTGGCCGTGGTAGTGGTGGTGGTGGTGGTGGTGGTGGTCGTGGCGGTGGTGGTGGAGCTCGCAGCAGCAGCTACGGTAGTGGCAGCAGCTGAAGCAGTGGTCTTGGTGACAGCCGTGCTCTTGGCCACAAGCTCAACTTCAACGTTCATCTGGTCCTCGACGCACTTGTCTATGGCGTCATTGCTCTTGTCGGTAATGATCTTGTTGTCCAGGCAGATTTTTGTCAAGTTGAACACGTGCTTCAGTTCCTTCAACCGTGACTCGTTCGTCTTGTCGTCCTTGTTCTTGCTCCACTCGACTACCTCCATCGATTGCTTGTAATTCAAGGGATTGTTGAAGATGTTGATGCGACGTAGACTGGCAGGCAGCTGCTTCACGAAGTCACCGGGAAGCGAGACCAGCTCGTTACCGCGTAGGTCCAGGCTGATCAGGGCTGGGACCAGCTTTAGGAACTCCACCTCGATAGCTTGCAGACGGTTGAAGGCCAGGTTGAGCTCGAGGAGCTTCGGTGTCTCTTTGAACCAGGAGGCTTTCAAGGTGGTCAGCTCGTTTCTCGGCAGTATCAAGCCTTTCAACTCCTTGAGACCTGCGCAATCGATCGATCGGTAAGTCGCATGTGTCCTACATCAAGAGAGCTTATTCTTCACTTACCCTTAAGAGCGCCGTCCTCGATCTCAGCGAGCTTACTGCTCCAGATCTCGATCTTGACGATCTTCTCGGCGTACTTGGCGAACGCGTCGTTCTGCAGCTTGGGCACATTGGACATGGAGAACCAGACCTCGGTGATGTTCTGCTTAGGCGCCTTCTCGAGATCGGCAGCGAAATCGGTTGACTTGACGCACACCAGGATCGAGTAGTTACCCGGTTGGAGCAGCTGCTCGGCATTCTCCTGAGACTTGGGTGGGTTCTTGCGATAGCAGAAGCCCTCGGCGAGGGCCGTCAACGCCAGCAGCACGAGGCCGAGGCTTGCCACTTTACCGATCATGATTCGCGCGCACACTGAGCCGCTGCTCCGAAGCCTCCCGGGTTTTATATGCGCCACTTGACTCTCGGTACAATGCAAACGAGGGACACGAAGCTCGATCGGCTACGGACGAGTGAGCAGCGACGGTGCGTTACGACTGCGCGGTATAGGGCTCTCGGGTATAGGTATACCTACGCGATGCTTCTGGATTGAGCCGAGAGGCAGTTGATAGGCAATTGCCGCTCGTTGACGGATTGAAAGCGCGCGTCAATGGCGTTTGAAAATTTGCTACCTACTTGCAGCCGCGATGGGCTGATTATTGAATCAAGGAGATTCGCATATCGAAGGTGCGAGAGATACCGCTGCAACGCGATTGTGCCATCATTGGCATGCCAGCTATTTTGTCATTACGACTCATATGTGGGCCATCAATGTTTTTATACCGTAACGTCCAGATTCGCTCGCGGTGTAGAATCGAGCTGCCTGAATTGTTGAGCTATCAAGGTCGAGGAGGTTTTCTTTTTGTCAGTCGGACAGTAGTGTGATTATATGGAGATTTGACGACGAGATTCATATGTTTTGATGGCCTAGCTTTTGTGAGCGATGTACCGCTAATATACGTATGCTTGATTCGTCTTTTATTCCGGCTCTGGTGCAGCGATTGTGTTTTATGTTACAGAGGATTTTTGATTGATTTTATAGTGACCTTTTTAATCAGATCAAGAGTATAGTCTATTCAATTCGTTCAAAGCGATTTTTAAATTTAAACTTGATTTGCTTCAAAAGAACCTTCTGAATCGAGGATCATAACAGGGAAAATTGGTCGAATGACTGGCCAGTTATTTAAAAATAATTTAAGCATATCTTTATTTATGATTCACAAATCTCGCCTACGATATTTTATACATTATGTTAAAGCACATCTCGTAAATTCGTCTTACACACATTATAGTATACAACCACCGTGTCAAGCATCGTCACCTTTCGATCGCAGCCGATTACGTGGTTTTAGCCGGTTCAGCTGGTTTCTCGCCCTCCAGCATCTTGGGGAATTCGAGTGCCTTGGTCAGTTTGGCTTGAAGACAAGCGTCGAGCTCCTTGAGGTCGTCTTTCTTGCTTACGGTGTTAATGCACTCCTTGGCGAGTTTGTAGGTGTCGCGAATACCATCGATCGAGGCGTACGAGTTCTTGACTAAGCTCGGATTGGCGTTCGAGTACTCGATGATCTTGATGCCCTGTAGCAAGTCGTAGGGATTCCACTGGAGACCGACTTTTTTCAATTTTGGCCATTTACCCTTCATCGCGTCGAGGTCGAAGCTGGTCAGCAGGTTCTCCGAGATCTCGAATTCCTGGATCATAGGGGTCAGGTCGAAGATCGCCGGGTCGAATTGGCGGATCATGTTGCCGCTGAGATCGAGGCTTTCTGTTTACATAAAATAAAATTAACGATCAGGATGCTGTCCTATAAGTATCGAATCATGAAAGCTATTGATTATATTTCAACAACTTACCAAGTTTGCCAAGATTCTTGAACCAGGACTTCTTGACCTCGGTCATACGGTTGCGCCGGAGGATCAGGCCCTTGAGCTCAGTCAGATCGTGGAAGGCGTCGTCATGGATGTGCTCGAGGCCGGAATAGACGATGCTGAGGCCAAGGGCTTTGGTACCAAGCTTCTTCAAGGAGTCGGCCTCGAGTTTGGGCACTACGCTGTTGCGGAAGGCGATGTTGACGAGCTTCGTGACGTTGAGGGGCAGCCGGTTCAAGTCCTTCTCAAAGTCCTTGCTGCGCAGACAGGTGTAAGCGTCATGCTCGCCAAGGTTCGAGACACCGCGCTCCAGGAAGCAGCCGGCATTTACCGCACTTGGAATATTGATCGCCAATGCCAGCACCAGGGCCAAAACTTTTTTAACAGAGAAAAAAAATTCAAGTATGGTTAGTAATTGTTTATGACATTTTTTTATGTTTATGTATTTTCATAAATTTCGAGCAATACTATTGATAAAAATATCGATTTAAATTATGATAGATTCAATTTGAAAAAAGAAAAAAAAATCGTTACCTGGGAACACAGCTGGTGCACGAGACATCGTCATTAGTAGAGGTGTGCGCGCCGCTCGGAAGCAACGTAGCTACTGCTGTTGTGGTCGCTCTGACGAGCTCGGATTTTGCCGCCGTCAATTTATAGGTCGACGTCTAACGAGCCGCGATGAAAGGAGATCACCGTCGACGATGCTGCGCTGTGTGGATATGTGGTTGGGTTGGATTATGGTAAGCGCGTTGCAACTGCGTGTGTGCACTGTCAGGGACGTTCAGCGAAGCTTCGAACATCTGATTGATCAATTATTTTTTCCAGGAGAGCTTTGCTCGAAAGCACTGAACTGATGACTTTTCCCAAAAGCTTTGCGGCTGTTCCCGTTTCCTTTCTACATCGTTGTAATATGAATTTGCGATATGTGCTTGGATCGATAGCGAAGACGCAGGATGATTCGTTATATTTGTAGTTAATGTACCAATCTTGATTATTTTTTTATGGATTTTAGTGAAATTGATTTTTTTTCAACATTTCTTCTTCACATCATCGAGTATTATAGAAATAAACGATTGAAAAAATAAAAAGCTCTGATTTAATTTTCAAGCAAGCAATAAATTGAGTAAAAACATAAATGTAAACATACGAAAGTACAAAACATGCAAAGTAACGCGTTTTTAAAACTATTATATTAAATAAACTGTTTATGACTCGAGAGATAGCAATTGAACAACTTCTACCAGCAAATCCGGATCATCTATTGACTTGAATGCCTCGGTGTTGACAATATCTTTCGCATGAAACATCATGAACCTACATGTCAGAGCTTTCAAATCGTTCATTTGAAACCGATGACAGAGCGTCAAGGTTTCAACGGCATTATCAATGCTCAAATTATCGCGAAGATACTCCTTACACTCCTTCTTTAATCCGCTGATCTGATATTTTTCCGCTGCCATCAAAACTCCACTTAGGCATGTGTCGTCGAGGTTTCCGACCTTTCCCGTGTACATAAATCGTATCATTTCCTTCAGCGCATCGTAAATTATGTCCTCGATTCGTACAGTGTTGTTTGTTTTTTCCTTCATGTCGTTGGTAAACATTGCACGAAACACTGGGCTACGCGCTGCCAACATGAACTTGTGTGCGTGGAGTTGAGTGCCACAGGGCGCAGTGATGGTGAAGTCGTGGAATTGGTCGTCGGCCTCCAATTGACGCTCGATATCATCCAACAAAGCCTTTCGTTTTGATACTAATGTATTGAAAAATTTCTTGTATTCCGGCGATGAATAGTTCACTATGTCGCCTGTTACAGTAAATTCGCAGAAAATGGTTAGAACATCGTTTACCAACATGTTGCTGTTCTCAGCTGTAAGAATATCCCTTTCCAGAAATTCGTTAAAACCATCATAATAGTTCGATGGCATTTGAGACTTCTTTGTTTTTTTGTGAATAACTTGACCTTTTTTGTCTAGTATCGAGATCGAAAATTTAACTTCCATTGTTAATTCAGTGGATGATTCCGATTTGTTGCCAAGAGATGCACTGATGCAGTATTTATAGAGGTCCTCTTTACCAAATGGATACAATTTTAAGTACCAGAATCTTGTATTGTCAGAATTCAAGGTAAACGTCGGCGATTCGACCCAATCTCCAGGCTCTAAACTGATATAACTGAAGTTTTTTATTTTCCATGCATAACTTGACTTTATAATTTTCTGTTCCGTGAAATCCAGACCAGACACGACGACTGGTTTTATCGCACTCATGTTAGCAATGTCGATTATGAGGTCGATTAATCTTCAAATTTACACTTGGATTGATATCTCTCTTCACGTTTTGCACTGTCGTTCACTTATTATATTCTCTTTTTATTAATAATAACGTGCACGTAATAATTATTTCGTTTTGAGAAACTATAAAACTGAATTCACCAACGGTTACGTCAAGCTGAAGAGGCGAGACTGAGCTAACATACCTAAAAGAAGAGGCGCAGCGGCTCTCCCCTCCCTCTGTGTAATTCTGTGAAATGTAAACACTGTAAAACAAAAGAAACCGGCAGGAACTTGTTGTGATTGTGAACGACGCTGATGGGTTTTTTTTTCAGCGGGAAGAATGACATTTTAAATTATATAAGTATCTGTATATAATATTATTATTTTTGAAATAGACATTTTGATTCTATGTATTGAAATTTTATATAAGAAATGATACGATTACAATTGAGTGTTTGCAACTTATTTGTTAGAAGTGATTAAGCGAATAATCTCTACCAGTAAATTCGGTTCATCGATGGATTGAAATTCTGGAGTTTCGATTATTTCTTTGGCATGGAATGTAATGAATTTACTGGTCTGAGCTTTTAAATTCTCAATTTCGTAGCGATAAGCAAGAGCCAGAGTATCGACCGCATTTTCTATGGTCAAGTTTTTAAGAAGATATTCCTCGCATACTTCTGTTAATCCATCGATTTGATACTTTCGTGCTGCTTCCAAAACTCCACCGGTCAATCCTTTGAGATTTTCAACTTTTGTCGAGTACATGAAGCGTAGCATTTCTCTCAGCGATGCGTAATCCAGTTCTTTTATGTTGGCGTTATTTTCATTCTTTTCCTTCATATCTCTGATAATCATCGACGAAAATACTGGGCTTCGGGCAGCCAATACAAATTTGTGTGCACGAAGCTGCTTTCCACAGGCAGCTGTGAGCGTGAAGTCGTGAAACTCATTTGATTCGAATTGTCTTTCAAATGCTTCAAGAGCTTTTTGCTCTAAATGTTGGGGGCTTTGCAGACCTTGCATTGTAGTGTTCACTATATTTGTGATTATGGTATACTCGCAAAAAATAGTAAGCACATCATTTACCAGCAGATTGTTTGCTTCATGCTTCGTCAGATAACTTTTCTCTATGTACGTATCGAACGGAACAGAATTTATCGCACCTTGGACAAGATCCTTTTTGATGATCTTTTTATTGCATTTGACTCCCTTCGCGTTCATTATAGATACAGTAACTTCAATTGTCGTTTTGAAATCAATCGATGATTCATGATTAAAATACAAGCTTACGTAATTTTGGTAATTGCTGTTAATACCGTTCACGTATAGGTTTAAGTACCATTTCGTTTCATCATTAGCATCAAGCGAAAACAGAGGCGACTGAAGTGCGATTCCATTTGCTCTGTTTATACAACTATAGTTGTTTATTTTCCACAAAAAGTTAGATTTCTTCATGTTTACTTCAGTGAAACCCCACTGGTAGGCAGCTGTCGCTTTGCTCATTATCAAGTTGAAATAACTTTTCACGATAACTCCGATGTTTTTTTATATTTTTGCACAGTTTTCACATGTAGCACCGGAGCACAATACTTATATTGCTATTATCACACAAGTGTCTTTGATCTAAACGATACTGTATTCTTATACGCACACAATAGGTCGAGATAGTTGCAAAAACTGATGAAATACGTGCTGCTAGATCTGTGAATGTGAAAGTGGGACTGTTCGGCGAACAAAAGAATCGCGTTCTTTTATAAGTATCCTTTCCGATGGCAGTTAGCTGTACAACTGATAAGTATCCCTTCTTATACTGTATATCACTGTATGTATGCGTTGACTGTAGCATATTTTTAATTTTCTTATTAGAGCTAGAGGGCGACACATATCCGTACGTGCCTGTTTGTAGTTTTCTAAGATATATACAAAGATAGGATTTATACGAAAGCGTGGCCATATGCGTGCTTCTTTGATTTGTTTCAACAAGACAAAATTATTCAATCACCATCATAAAAAGAATTTTGGATACGAAATCTTGATCATCCAAAGATTTGAATCCTTTTTTTCGCATATGGCACATAATATAAATTTGTTGGTAAAATCTTGATCATAGATGGCGTAAAGTATAGTCACGTATTTTAAAAATTAAAAAATATTTTTATTATTGTTTTCAGTTATTTATTTTGCTACACGTTCTCTTTTACAAAAAAAAACTTTTTCTAATATTCAAATTTCCCATTGGCTTTCACCACATAATAATTTAAGGCAATTGAAGTTAATAATTTCTTGCACAGTTGTATATTTTACACACTTATTTCGAGAACCGCAATTTTTTACAGGATCATTGTTCGAATGATGTCTGCCAACACGTCCACTTGCACGATCGATGCAAATCCATCAGAACCAATAACGTCCTTTATGTGCGCTTTAATAAAATTTAAGGCTCGCGCTTTAAGATGTCTGATGTTATGACGATCCGACAATACAAGTATATCGCACACATTATCAACCGACATATTATCACACAACACCTTCTCGCACATCTCTTTCAGTCCCTCAATCTCGTACTTGTCCGCAGCGGACAAAAGCTTATCACCAATCATCTCGACATTCTCCACCTTCTCAGCATACAAGTACCTCAGCATCTCCTTCAGAACGTGATGCTCCACGTCTACTATCTGCACTGCCGCTAATTTCTTTTCCACCATGTCATGCTCGAACATCGCCGAGAATATCGGGCTCCTCGCCGACAGTATGCATCTATGAGCGCAAAGTTCTTTCCCGCACGGCGTAACCAGCCTGACGTCACTGAATCTCTCGTCCAAGAACATTTTCTCAAAGTCTGAATTCAAGTTTTGCAGTTTATCAGCACGAACGGGTGGATCCGTCGATTTGTAGTCTTCGCTGGAGACGCTGACGTTGCCGACGATCATCGCGATCTCGCAGCGAAATGTCAGGGAATCGTCTATCAGAAGACCGTTGGCCTTGTCCGTGATGAGCTCGTATTTGGCAAAGGCCGGAAAGCCCCAGCTCGAGTAGTTTTTGTTGTAATAACACTCTTCGCACTCGTGAACGAACTTCTCTTTCCGGTCGTTCAGTAGCGACAGCTCGTACCGACCTTCGATCTTGTAGTCGGATCCCGATTTCCGATAGAGATACAGCGACAGGTAGTCTTTGAAGCTCTCGTTGATACCTTTAGGATAGAGTCTCAGACACCACCTTGGCTCCTCTGCATTTGTGTTGCCTATCGAGAAACACGGAGATTCAAGCTCCTCCCCGGTTTGTTTTAAAAGGTAACTGAAATTGCTTATCGTCCAGGTGTAGTTGCACTTGTTAATTTTCACCTGCGTCAGACCCCACTTGTTTGTAAGTGACATAATTTTCGATCGAAAGTTCAATTTTGTGCTTTGCAACTGCAACTATATATACGCTTCAGGAAGAAGTTGCGAGAAAATTATAAGACTTGGGAGTAGAGAAATATATGCGCGATTCGTTCGCTAGCTGCTGCACGACTAATCGGTTTATACGTGGAACGTAGTGTTGCAAGTAGACAGTTCGCTCTGCTCATCAATATGAATCAGCTTTCGGTTTGACTGCCAGTGCGTTAATTTATAAGGATATGCTAATGCGCGCCGCTTTGTTATAGATTCACCTATAACCATCACCTTCTTTTTGAACTCTCATATCATTTAAATACGAAACCTTGTATGAAAAAATATCATGAATGTTTAATATAGCAATAGGTATTGGAAACTTTGTAATATTTACAATTTATTAATAAAATAACGAGTGTTATAGAAAAATAAATAACATTAATTTATATATATCATTTTTTTAAATTTGAATAACGAGGTATAAATAGACAATAAAAATAGCTGAAATTAATTATTCATTTCAATTTGCAACTTTATTGGAAATCATATAATTTATGAAGCGTTATATAATTTAGAAAAATTTAATTTACAATACTTTTATTTAGTTCTGGTTATATCTGTTAATATCTCAGATAGATGCGGATGCGTTCCATTCATCAAAGTTTTAAAAGCTGGTGTTTCTATGACGGTATTCAAATGATTTGTGATGAAGCGCAATGCCTTTTGTTTCAATAAATTAGCATGATGCAAATCAGCAAGAATGAGAACATTAACTGCATTGTCAGCATCGATATTGTCATTAAGAACTTTTTCACACATAATCTTCAGGTCTTCGATTGCATATTTATCAGCTGCTGGTAGAAGATTGCTTACTACACTTTTAAGATTGTTTACCTTTCCAGTGTAAATAAAAAGTAGTAATTCTTCTAGAGTTTCCGCATCTATATCTGTTATTTCTACCAAATTTTCATGCGTCTCTTTCATGTTGTTCTCAAACATTGCTGAAAAAACTGTGCTTCGAGCTGCTAATATATTTTTGTGCACTTGAAACTTTTTTCCACATGAAGAAGTAATGGCCATGTCACTAAATTTTTCACTTTTTAAAAGAATGTTTAAATCCATTGGAATTTTCAAACTGGGATCATCGACATTCTGGAAATCTTCGATTTTGGAGCCTATTTGAGTCAATGGCAGTTGATGTTTTATTTCACAATATATTGTTAAAGTATCATCACATAATAAATCATGTAATGGTTCATGTAAGAATGGTTCGTAACAGTACGTTAGACCATTATAACTTGGCGAGTAGTCAGTACTGAAGTAGTAAGTCGCCGAATGTTCACACACACGTTTCCCATTTTTTTGTACAAAAAAGGAAACGAACACCTCAATATTGATGGGTTTTGATGTGGGATTTGATACAGTTAAACTGATTTTCAAATAATCTTTATGAGAAGTAGATTTATGTAAAATCAAATGCCATAGAAAAGAACCTAAACCAGGAAACACGAATGTAGGCGAAGTCAGCATAACAGATTTTAACCAATTCTCAAAATTTTGTATCTTCCACGTGTAGGTACCACTCACAACTGATACCAGTGTCGTACCGCAATCTTCTGCTTTGACGGACATTTTCAATGGTTGATGCTTCAATTTAAGTTGTAATAATGATGCTTAGAAACATTAACTTACTCACTAACTCAAATTACAAATAACCAAAAAATTATTGTTGTGTGCAATGTTATCATTTTGAATATGATAAACAAAACACTTTTTGCCATTCACACCTAAAACTCTACAGTTACACTTGTAGACAAATTCACTTTGCTAGTATATAAGCGGATAAGCCTAAAGTGGCCCCTACTGAAAAATCTCAGGTGAGATCTCACCTGAGATTTTTCAGTAGGGGAGTAGATCCGCGCCTAGTTCGCCACAATGTGCATATATTTTAAGCTGTGTTCAACTTGCATAAAAAAGAACAATTATAAATTCCTATATATTTTATGTTGCTATATTACTCAACAAGGTACTCAAAATTTTATAATACATTTTAAAATGCTTCAGGGATGATTATTGCTTGGAATTATTGCAATGAGAACAAATTTGCATTTTACGTAATTTAATATATTAAAGCTCGAATTAAAATGTACAAATTATTATAGGTATATTATAAAAAAATCACTCATATATTGTGTATATATGCCAGCAAAAGGATGCCACATCACACGTGATATAGAATAAATTTCAAAACGTAATTCATCACTGTAAAAAGACCACACGCAATCGCAATAGATAAAAAAAACACGTCTAACACAAAGCCAGATAATGGTACGTATAAAAATCGACAACTCTCCCAGTAGACAACGAATATGCAGCATTATTAATATATATTCACGGGTTCTTCTTGACCGACTTAAAGAGCCTGTATACTAGTCATTGGGCCGGCTGGGCCTGTACCGCTGACTCTAAAGCCTTGTTCTCCTCGCTGAGCAGAGTGACCTTCTCCTCGTACTTGCCCCTTAGATCCTGGAAGAGCTGGAGCTGCGTCTGATACTCTTTCTTCAGATCGGCGTTCAGCCGAACCGCCGCATCCATCTTGTTGAGCATCGAGTTGTGCCTCTCACGTTCGGCCGTTATCTTGCTCTCCATCTTGTCGACGTCATCCTGCAGGTGCTTCACCTCCATGTTGCGAATGCTGAGCATGTCCTTGGTGATGGCGACGACCTCCTTCAGGGAGCTCACCTGCTTGCTCAGAGCCGATATCTGATTCTCTTGGTTGGCGACGCGTCGCTCGCGGTCGTCTAGTACGAGCTTTGTCTGGGCCAGGCTGGATTTGAGGTCATCAAGCTCACGACGTAGGCTGCCCTCGTCGGGGATCGATGAGCCGTTAGTCAGGTTGTTAGCTGGTTGAGCTGTTGATTGTAAGGCAGAGATCTTGCGCTCGGCCTCCTCGAGCTTCTTGCGGAAGTTGTCGCGCTCCTGCGTTCGTTTCTGTCAAGTTTTTGAATTTTATCAATATGAGATCTTATTATTGATGATTCAATAATTTGACAAAAATTTGAATATTATTTGTCTTACACATCGGTTAATATTTATAACGTTGAACTCACCAATATTTCATCTTGCAACTGCAAAACTGTGCTCGCGTTGTTGTTGTTAGCTTCAGCAGCCGTCTCCTTCGTATTGGCATTATTGTCCTAAAATATAGAAAGTATAATTATAACCACGCGATATAATATACATCACTGGCTTTTGCATATATAACGAAAAAAAATCACCTTTTCAATTTTTAATCCATCTCCGCTAGCTCCTCTTTCTATCTGGCAAACTGCAGCTTCATGAGCAGGTTCTTCCAGAGGAATTTGTTGACAAGCTGGCGAAGCTTCCGGATTTTCTTGTGAACCGTTTTTCGCTTCAACAGAATCACCGCCAGCGTTGTTACTCGGATTGGCCTGAGGTTCCGACATTCTTCTCTTCGTTTATATAGACTGCTGAGCTTTTTTCAATGAAAAAATCTGTTGAACGAATAATCAAGCTTTATTATTGTGTTATATATTATATTGGAAGTTTGGCGCAAGAGTCTTCACTACGCACTCTCGAATGTTTTTCCACCGCGAGAGCCATTAAAATTGTATTTTTAAATTGAATTAGTAATTAACGAGTATTTTTATAGATACGGATTCGTGAGCAGAAATACGATAAAACTAAAGTTAATTTTTTTCAACAACTTATGGAAATAACAAATGATTGTAGAAATGGATAATTATTTACTCACTTAACTTGCAGAGTTAAACTAAAGAGGCGTGATATCCCGTGTGTAAAACCAGTGAATGCAGAAGTTCCTTTACGTACGAGCATGCAGGCGTGATCCAAACTAACGAGGAAAACGTTTATTTTTGGATCTCTCCGGTCACTCTATTTTCGAACGTTTGTGTCTACTTGGCCTACCGTCGGCCATATAAGAAATCAGCTGTCTTGTGGAAATTCGAATTTGAAATAATTATCGTATTAACAAACAAATGTTTATATAATTTAATTAGAATCCTTTAACACGATTGACGCTTGATAGGAACGACTTTAAACCGGCTAAAAAGGAGTCGATATTGTATGGTCAATTTGAATTTCGCGCCGATTTTCAGGCAGTTGCGCACGTGCTCAACTCCGTAAAAAACAAAACTTCTAAAAATAATCGACCGGTATTTATTTCCAGTTTTTTGAGTTTTAAAATCAATGTTACAATTTATGTAAATATTCGTAAATAATTTTCGAGATGCAATAAATTAATTTTGCTTCCGAACCATGAAAAATTGTTAGTTTGCAGAAGAAAAAAATTCTCCATTGACTCGCGTAGTTCTTCATCGTGTGGCTGTTCATCGCGACTGACGTTGTGGGTTACCTTTGGCGAAGGAGATAGTTTTAGTGTTGTTTATTAGGTAAATATTTATTGGCCAGTGTCAAATATTGTGCGTTTACATTTAAGTGACATAATATCGTAAAATCTGTGTAAAATCAATAGTGTCAATAAGTGTTTCATATTCTTTCGTCATCCTAACCTCGCATTGAGTTTCAATCCCAATGTTGAATTCGACTTAACTAGGCATGCATTTTTGCGCAATTTGTTGATCTATTTATTTTTATACTAGTAATAATAGCAATAATAATGTATCAACGTTTTGTTCTTATCTGTCTTCGTTGATCATTCATATAAATTGATTACATTGTGTGTTCATCTTTTTGTTTGTTGAAATTCTATAAGTAGTTTTTAATTTTATTTGATTTTCGCATAGCATTAGTGTATTTTTGTAACTGCAAATCATATGTAAATTGAAGGAATTGATTTTTCTTATACATTAAAAAGTATTTTATACATTATATTAACGCAGATATCAAGTTTATTCAATAAAGTATTGATTGATCATTTCATAAGATATGAAAAACAATAGCATTTATTGTAAAATATGTAAATTTTGAATTTAAAAGAAAGCTAAATATTAGGTATCGAATCTCAAGAATAAAATAAAGTAATAACTTTATTTACACATGGTTTGATATATTAAAACAAGTGTTGATTATTTTTGATTATTCATAATATTAAAGAATATTTTAATATTTCATTTTTGTTTTTAAGTTAATTAGATTGAACTTCATTCATTTTACGCAGTATTCATAATTTTATAACAAAGTATTTATGATGAGAATGTCAGGCATAGCACGTAGTGTTATGTAATATAATCCGACAAATTTTTAATGATTTACTTTGCTTCTAATAGAATACCAACATGGAAGAATACGCAAGAGAACCATGTCCATGGAGGATAGTCGACGACTGTGGTGGTGCATTTACTATGGGTGCAATAGGAGGCGCTGTGTTTCAAAGTATCAAAGGTTTCCGCAATGCACCAAGTGGTTTAAACAAAAGGTTCACCGGAAGTTTAATGGCTATCAAACAACGTTCACCAATAATTGCTGGAAATTTTGCTATTTGGGGAGGTATGTTCTCAACGATCGACTGCACACTTGTTCACTTCAGGAAAAAGGAAGATCCTTGGAATTCCATTATTAGTGGTGCAGCAACTGGAGGTATTTTGGCAGCAAGAAATGGCTTACCAGCAATGGCTGGTAGCGCAATAATTGGAGGAGTTTTATTGGCTCTTATCGAAGGAGTTGGTATTCTTTTTACAAGACTCTCAGCAGAACAATTCAAGCCTCCTTCGCTGGTTGTTGATGACCCCTCACAACTTGGCCCACCTCAACAAGGTTATCCATCGTAAAATTTATGACAAACTTAGCTTTACTA
>UCQR01000952.1:15931-28351 GCA_900474235.1 Cecidostiba semifascia
AGCTTTACTATTGTAGAGTAAATATTCCGAAAAACGAACGAACATAAAACTTGTTAACAGCGAAAACTTGCTGTTTGCCAGAATGAAAAAATGTGTATAGATTATGAAGTACTTAGGTTAAGAAAGATTAATAATAATTGTTTTACGTTAAGATGTGTCATTTTTAAACTCTCCTCAACAATTCTTTGAAACAAAATTATATTTTCTTAATTTTCTTAGAAAAATTTATTATAGTTATAAAATTTGTAATAAATATTGTTTTCAATTTCACCATCTAATCTTCAAAATCATCTTCATCCTCTTCACTGCTTTGAAAACTTGGTATCGTAAGATCTAGTTCTTGTGACACAGGATCAACCGTTTCTTTTTTCAAAGTTATTTTAGTTATATTCCCATCTGTGGATTGTTGACTAGTCGTTGGATTAGCATTTGAATTTCTATTTATACTATTTAAAATATGAAGTTGTTCAACCTGCAAAATTAATATGGTTATTACTTGTAACCACAAAATATTTTTATGGCCTATCTTCTTATGGAAAAAAGAAAATAATTTATACTAACTTGTAGTGCATGTATTTGATCGTTGAGCTTTGAAATTATTTTCTTTAAGCATTCTTCTTCCGATTGAAGATCTTGCTGGTAAATTAGTAATTTTTCTAAACTATCTTTCTCCGCCATAATAAAGATTTGTTTGATTTGGTACGTATTATATACATAAAAGCTACATCGAATTCGTGATTTGTATTTAGTGAAAGAAAGGTTAGCATTTAATGGTTTACTGCCATACCGACTGAGTAATGTTGGCGCCTGCGCATTCTGATGTCGTCGATTTTACTAAGGTGGCGACGCAAGGCGGGATCTTTGAAAGCGCTAAACTTTTCACTAATAGCTGGGTACATTTATAGCGCTTTATGACTATTTCTGCAGAGGTGTATTAGGCATTGTCGTCGAATGTTTTCCCTCGGAGACCAGTAAGTGTGATTCATTAACAGAACATTTTTATGAAGGATTGTAATCTATTAAAAGCAAAGATAAACCAATGATATGAATAATGTTTAAAGCACTTTCTTGACAACTTATTTATAAATAGCGGCATATTAAAAATATACTTTCTTTAAAACATTTGTTGGTAAACTCATAAAAGGAATCAGGTTTGAAGAAATAATCGTTGTTCAACAGATTTAAATGCAATAATACTTTATTTTTCTATAATTCCTACATATGAAGTATTATTCTATCAATAATTTACGATAATAGGAATTCATAGTACAGAGGCTCGTGCGAATCTTTCGATTCCTGACTGAAGCTTCTGGTGAAACTTAATTTTGAAATATAAATCTACTTACTGAACGACTCCTATGCAAATGCATGCTTTTATTACGCTTAGCAAACAATAGCCCTTACAGAGAATAATTTTATTTTATTTTTTTCATATTTTATACAAGAACAAGATTATAAATGCATACTACACAAATTAAACCATCAGTATTTGCTGAAACTGTTTAGGGTCGACACTTGCATAGGTTCCTATTTACATATAAATACATACACAGAGTATCGCGTAATAGAAACAATGTATACAGCTACAATGTTCAATTTACTTTTTGTCAAGTTTGCTAGTTTTTATTTTGACAATCAAAGTGTCGGCAATGTATAGTAGCGCTTTTATCGCGCGATTCGTCGCATCTAAAATGAACATTTTCAAAACGTCAAAGCTGAAACGATTTGCTTATTTAATTTCAAATTTCAAAATATCTGTATTTTCATAGATAAAATACTGACTAATTTTAGCTAATGTTTATCAATTACTTGACTCTTGTTTATTCCCGTTCTTCTTAGAGATCTCTATAGAACGTTACGCTATATTCTTTTTCTCATTTATCCTACCACCTAGCTCATTATCTTCTTTATTTCTTTGGTTGAGCGTTGATATCAACGAATACGATAATTGTTGGATTGATTAAATTAAAGAACACTTTTCTCTTGAAAGAATGCATATAGTATAGTACAGTCTTTTGCGCAGGACTTTTCCATAGGTTCAGAATCGGTTCACCACTTTACATCGGTCATTCGAGTAATTCGAGCGTGTCAAAACGGTAACACTTTCGGGACAAAATCTTCGTTTGTTATTACGAACTCAATGAATTATTATTTTCATTTTCGTCCTCGAATCGGCATTATTTTCAACAGACGCCAAGTTTTTCCAAATAGAATCTTGATTTGTACAATAAATCAAAACTGAAATTTAACAGCCAATAACGTTTACGTATTATGCAGGTAATAGAGTCACTTACTCATCCTAGCAAGTTATCTTTATTCAAACATCGATTGTGTATCATAATAAGATTTTCGATTTCGCATTGACTATTATAATATTTACACAAAGAATCGTCCGATTTTTACATAGTTAAGATGTAGCAGACTATATATCACCACCGCCGAGCAATAATTTTTTCAAAACAAAAAAAAAATCATAAACACACAAGGAAATCCACTACAATATTATTGATAAATAAAAATATCGAAAATTGTTAGATCTCGTGATATACATAAACGACTTGCGCGTATGTCTAACATTGTTTTTTTTTCCAAGCGATGTTTTTATAAGCTTTCGATTCTTTTTCTTCCCTCTCGTTATGGTACACGTAACACATTAATCATAACTGTACATTTCAAATGTCTATACGAATAGTCACTTTATTGGCAGATTACGTGATTTGCGCGTTTTTGTTGTTGTTGTACAGCTGAAGTGATCAGTGAAAGTGGTAGTGTAGTAGTTTAGCTACCAATAATCATTGCTTTCACTTTTCTCCTTGTAATGCCTGAATTTCATCGCTGAGCGCAATATAATCATTCCGTAACGTCTATAATATATAAGAACTTTGCGATTATCTTTACAAGAAAAATTCAAATCAAACATATATTATAATGTACGACGCGTAAATCGCTTAAGACTCATCATCACCATCATCATCATCATCATCATCATCATCATCATCATCATCATCATCACTGGTATACATACTTATCCATCTTTTTTATGAGCTATTCAGAAGAAAAATCATAAATTTCATTTCGGTCACACAGCGCCTACTAAAAATTCTACTCGCGCAAAGTCTCAACAACAACAGTCCACGCAGTTTAATTCACACACGCACTCGTCTTACGAACAACTGCCAAAGTCGTAGCGTCATTCCTTGGAAGAGCTCGGTGGCGTCGGATCCCGGCTGTTCTCCGAGCCAGCGAAACCATGAAGACCCATAGCCATATCGAGACCCGTCGTCGAGCTTGTCGGCGAGTTGCTGGTACTCCTCGCGCTGCCCGTCGTTCCGTCGGTCGTTGCCGATGCTGCACTGGCTGGTATGAGTCCCTCCTTCATACGCTTCTTCTGCTTCATGCGTCGGTTCTGAAACCAGATTTTCACTTGTGTCTCGTTCAGCTGAAGAGCCGAGGCGATTTCGATACGGCGGGCGCGGGTCAGGTACTTGTTGAAGTGGAACTCCTTCTCGAGTTCGGTGAGCTGTTTGTTGGTGAAGTTGGTGCGGCCGGTATTGTTAAAGCCAGCGGACATACCCGCGGCTGCTGCGGCGACCGAAAGGGACATGCTACCGGCTGGACTGAGACTGCCGGGATTGGTACTGCCGCCCAGACAACTGCTGCTGGATAAACTGCTGGGGTAGACTGCGTTTGAGACCGAGGCCGTTGCTGGGTTGCCGAAATCGCCGGCGACGGTTGAGCTTGTCTTTGGTGCTGGAATCAGAAGAAAGGTATACGTGAAATTAATTTTACGTATAATTACAATTAATAATAAGATTTTTTTTTTTTCTAACTATCGAAGTACGCGGCAACAAAGAAAAATGCGACACGTCCGAAAGGGTTGACCGCTCAAAGGAGAGCTAATAGCTCGGATGGTCAGCGCGTATCTTATACGTCAAGCGGAGATCAACTGACCGGTGCAATATGTGCGGATTAGAGTCTCTTGCCGTCGGATAGAGGCGCGCGCGCGCGCTGACCTATCCGTTGCAGCTGGTTCCACAACGAAAATCTGTTCGATTCCCGTATTTGCTCTCGTCTCGTCATCCCAATAACGTTTTCGAAAGGGTTACAATATTGGTTCATCTTCTAAGCATACATATATACTGTATATGCAACGTTATATAATATATTTGTGCTATCAGTAAAAAAAAACGCGTTAACGAAATGACGTTGGATTTTCAAGTCGCGCAGGTCTTCGATCACTTCATTGAGTTGCTTAATGCACTTGTCGTTTCTGTCCCGACGACGACGACGACGACGACGACGACGACATTATGAAAATTAGGCGGCACTTCCGCGCAAGACATGTGCGCGCTCCTCAATTTGCCTAATGGATAAGAGAGCTGTGGGTGAGGGAGAAGCTTGGTTGTCTTGGCTTCTTGTGTATAAGCAAAATGTAACGGTTTTACGAGTGTCTTATTACACTGTATATAATATACGCTGTCTTGATTAATCGAGCTGATCGAATCATTTTCTTAATGAATAAAATTATCGAGCGCGTGGTACACCCAACAGTTTTCGAAGAAATAATCAACAAACAATATATAGTCTTATATATTATATTATCAAACTTATATACACTCATCCAGGTGAAAAAGCCAAGAGTATTTCTTCGTCGCTTCTGCATTTTCTCGCGCGCGCGTTAGCGCCGGGGCTAAATTGATGAACGAGCCAGCCGGTGAAGCAGCAAAAAAGTGCGCCGCTTAATAGAACTTGTCCAACTCGATTATTTACCGAGAGCGAAAGAAAAGCAGCTCCGATTCGACTCTCTCTCTTCTTTTACGTATTCTAGTATATAAGTGACCGATCGCTCTTTCATTCTTTCATTTTATAATTCAAGCCCGCACGAAAAAGTATTATATACGCACACATCCTCGCGAATATCTTGGAATTTAATAAAGACGCACCTATATACGTATACATATAACACACTCGCTGACGATATAATCATCCCGTATACTCTTTTCGACGTGTATGTCTGCAAGTGCGAGGGTGTCTGATGCGAAACTCGCGGTGCGCATGTGAAAGATAATTAGCAGCCGCGTGCATATATACTGGTGGGTATATGTATACTCTATAGCGGCTTGACTCAGCGCTATCGCGGCGCTCGTCGGGGCCACTTGTCAGCGCGACAAATAATTTCCGACCGTCGGCCGCAATCTCTGCATGAAAATCGCGCGCGCGCCCGCGCGCGAGTGAGTTTTTTACCGCCGTTAGAAGCGAGAGAGGGACGATCCGCCTTTTTCGGAGGTGTATTTTACACGCTCGCTCGACTCGCTATATGTCGTACCGTATAGTCGAGTATTTATGCTGATTGGCGTGAGTGAGAATTTTATGGGCTTTTCTGTAATGATGTTTTTTGTTTTAGGTATAGAGGAGAGAATTGAATAAGGAAATTGAGGGATGATGCGGTGAAGTGAGATGCGATTTTTTAAGGAGTTGATAAAACTATATGTGAGTGAACGAGCTAGACGACTGCATCACGAACGGCGAAACGAGGACGTGTGTATGTGTGTGTATAATGCTGTATATCGATTCGTCGTTTTTCTCTTAGTGCACTGTTGGAACTATATAATCGCACAGTCCATAGCACCGGAAAGTCGAGAGGTAGAATTTTACTGTTTCGAATGACGCCTTTATTTGCGCACCTTATTTCTACGTAAAATCTCATGATGGTATACAATAATAATTCTGTTTGCACCTCTTAAGCTTCGTTTCGAAATGATTATATACTCACTCTCGAGCGCATTGATTCTGGTAATTCGATGGGAGTATATAGACGATTCATATTATTGGCTTTTATTCACTTGTAAACCGATCTCTGTATTGGTTTTGTGCACATATAATCGACGTGTGTACATAAGAGGACCTTAAAAGCTCTAATAAAAAAAAACAGCGGCTACTGACTATATATCGTTTACGGACTGCGTCGGAGCATATGATTGCATCTCGAAATCCGATAGCGATCAAATACACCTGGTCTTCCGGTTTTTGCTTTTCAATTATTATATATTTTTGTCAATTACACTAAGCCGATAATTCGCATAGAACAGCAAAACGCAATCAAATTAGCCAAGATCTTCGATGCAGTTCACAAAATAATCAAGCGTTATCAATCACCCGGAGAATATAATCTAATAACCATAAGAGTACAGCCGAAAAAAAGGGTCCCGCATTCTATATAATATAATACGAGGCAAAGGTGTCTTTTTCGTAACGCTACACCACACACAAGTATATACATATATAGAGCTCTCGACTTCTTACATCATCTGCTGCTCCCGGCTTTTAGCCTTTGAATAATATTTGAATTGCATAATGCGCGCGGCGGCGGCGGTTCTCGACAGGGGTCGTTGCCGCACAAGAGGCAGATGATCCTCTGTGTGCTCAACGGATTGGCTTTCGACGCCCTTTTTCCCAAGCACGCACGCGCGGCGCAAGCCTCGAATCCGATATCTCTCCGAATGACAATTATTAATTCATAACAAGTGTATACAATTAAGAAAATAAAAAATAATTTTGTCACCAAAATAAGTTACCCGCTGTATATACAGTTAAATCTTTATAATTATCAACGCGTCGTACAATACACGTTACAATAATTATAAAGCGTCGCGCGCGAGAGTATACAAGCACACTTTATTTTTACAAAGTCAATTAGGCGTTGATGGCCGCAGATGCGTTGTGTGCAGGGAAAAGATCGAAATGTAGGCTCTCGACTCGGGTATACAGGTTGAGGTATACACATATACCTATATACATGTATATATAGAGGTGGGCAGTACACGCATGCGGCAAGCTATATACGCGCGCGCCGCGTGCATGTCAGTCAGTTCATGTTCATTCGAAGGTCTCCGATTAAATCTCGCGCGCGCTGCTTGATATTATTATTTCCACGCTCTCGTACAAGCTGCTGCTGCTGCTGCTGTTGCTGCTGCCTGGAGTAAACGCGAGTAGCGAGAAATCCACGGGCGACCTTATTTCTCTCTTTTTTTTTCTTACTTTCTTTCTGGATGTCGTGTGTGTATTATATAGACAAACGGCTTATCGAGTTTTTCGGCGGATTCGCCATTCTTTTCCAGCTATAACAGAGGGATTTGTTGGTTTAAATTTAGATCGGTATCTGATGTTGTATCTGTATTATATACGTGCATATTATAGTGGAGAATATATGATAAAGAATCTGGAGTAATATATTCTTATTAGATTATCGACTGCAGTAGGCCTACGTTATACACGTGTTATCTCAATTCTCGATCCTACGAGTCACCGTAATTTTTGTTCTCTCCTTCCCTTTCTCTCTCTCTCTCTCTCTCTCGTAGAAAAATATAACTATCGATTCGAATATAAAGAGAGCGGCCGATTTAACATTCAGCTTTTGCTTCTCGCCTACTACTCCTTCTGACATATTATATTTATAGAAAATTTTCTTTACTCCGCCTAAAATCGCACTCTTCCATCGCAAAACGCCATATAATGACCAAATTACCTCCGTAATCCAGTACATAAGTACCTCGCGCGCGCGATCGATCTTTGCGTAAAAAAAAGTAAAGAAAATATATAAGAACCGAAAAAGCCGGCGAATTCGGCCTATCTCGATACGATCTCGAACTCTCGGGTAATTTCAATGCCGCGCGCAGCATTATATGTGTATAGGCACACGGCGTTATATTATTATTGTCCTCGTGTGTAATATCGGTGTCGCGCGCATAATGGCCTTATGATAGGTAATATTCCGAGTCACGGTATATATGTGGTGTATCGGAAAAAAAGACCGGTCACGTCAGAGTCTGAGCCCTCTCGTGTATGCTGTGGGGAATATCGCGTGGGGGCGTCCTTATTTACATATATATACATGACACACACACACACATACACACTGGGTTGGCGAAAAATCCAGGGAGGATTTTCGAGTGTAAAGCGGCCCCTGTATACAAGGGCTTAGCGAAAGAGAGAGTATAAGAGCGCGATAAGACGACGGATGAAGGAGCTTGATAAAGGGAGAGAGCAGAGGTGCTATATATACGGCCGCGCTTATAATCAATTTGTCGATCTATCAATCTCTCTCTCTCTCAAGAGAGAGAGAGAGAGAGTGCTGGACTGGATTTTTTTTCAGGGAGGAATTCGCTGATGGGCTATATTATGCGCATAACGAGTGGCAGTCGATGGCGCGAGAAAAAGCTAGCTTTACAAATTTCAAGCTGATCCGATGATTAGATATCGCGCGAGTATATAAGTAGCGTGTAGATATCAGCGCGACATATGCATCGGGAAAATGTCATATTTCTATCGAAAAACGTGTTTAATAAGTGATGTTTTTATTGCGGAGCATATATACATATAGTCTCTCGTATATATTTATGAAAATAGCGTGACTGATATTCAGAAAATCTAAAACCGCGCGGCTGGACTCGAACTTGCTTTCGTATAATATTATGTATATACAGACAAAAATAAATTTAACGATTTCTTTTACTACATACAATTCTCATTTCAAAGTAAATATATAAGCCAGAGAGAAAATTATCGCACACGTGCGATAAACCCCGTCCACGAGCTATCTCTCTCCGAGCGCGAGCGTCGTCGATTACCCAAAGCTTACGTTGTATACATATATACATATACGTATAGTGTATAGTACAGCAGCAGCACCAGCTGGTCGAGCAGGAGGGCGAAAAGAGCGTGGAGTAGAGACGCTCGGTCGTGCTGAAGTGCCGCGGAAATGAAAATCACCGTGCGGAGAGAGCGGGCCGCAGCCGCGACGAGACACGTGGTGGACGTACTCTCTCTTTCTATATATACCTATGCGGCCTGCTCGCGGGGGGTAGCTCGGCTCCTTCCATATTATACACACACACACACACACACATGTATAGAAGCGAGGAAAGAGAGTGAGCGAGTGAGAGAGTCAAGGGGCAGCGGCTCGAAACACGCGAGCGATCCTCTGATCCCCTCTCGAGATATCGGCCGCTCACTCACGCGTCGCCCTATGCAACGCGGTCAGTACTACTCTATGCTTCTTTTTTCCTTCGCTCTCCTTTTCGCTTCTGCGTCCGTTTGTTCCTGCAGTTTATGTGTGTGTGTGTGTGTGTGTGTGTGTGTGCGCTGGGAGCTTGAGTTGGAAAGCAGAGAGAGAGAGAACCAAGTTCAGGGCTGTGTATATTATACGCGGGGGTGGTGGTGTGTTGTGGATTGGTAGAAATGGAATTTTAATTCAACTATTGCTGTGCGCAGGGGATAAACTGTGTGTGTTGGGGTTGGAATTCTAATGTATGGATTGTTGCGATGTTGGAGAGGTTTGGTTCTGTTTTGTTTTGGCAAGTGTTTGCGTATATACCGCGGGTTTATCATGGCTTATATACGTTACTTTTTAATTAACTAATATAACCATCTGAAATATAAAGCTTTACGAGAGTCTATTTTAAAATCAAGGCAATAAGGAGCCCTTTCCAGGTCAAAGTCTGTAATGACCCGTAAAACCGATGAAATGGCACAAACACACACCGTCGAGCATTTGCTTATATATATATGTATATGTATACATGCCGATCGCGATTGTGCAGGCTCGTAAAGCTCGGCGCATTTATGAGAGCGAAATGCTGACGTCATTACGTTATAATTCACGTGTTAAGGCTATACTCGATGGAAGTTTACGAAAGAGCAGAGAAACTGCTGTGGACAAAGAAATTTCGTGTTATTCTCATTAGAAATTATCGAGAAGCAAATTTGCAACAAATTATATATTATGCTTTTAAAATCCTACTACCTACTACCTCTTGCCATAAATAATGCAAATCGAACGACTACTTCTTTTTTTTGCAAGATATGTTGAATAAACTAATGAGTTTCCTTATACACTGCTCTCGATAATGCACGTATAGCGCATAATATACCGAAAGTTACGTATCTATACATTCCTTCGAATACTCAACTCAACTTCCTCATACAATTTGCAATGAATTTTCGCGTCTTCCATATAACCCTCTTCGATAAATGTATTGATTTCAAAAGAACTCGTCATCAGCCCGAGAGCGCAGAAGACAAGCACATCCGGTTCACCCTTAGTGTGTGTGTGTGTGTGTGTATTAGAGCCTCGTCGCCATTGAGTATTGCACACACTCTTCCTTGCTCTCGGGGAAAAAGAAATCGAGTTTCGTATGATAGATCGGGCCGCTCTCGGCTGACAGGACGTCGCGCTCGCTCGCGAAGGGTGGACCGAGAGAGAGAGAAAAACGCTACAGCGAGTATACTATAGGGGAAGAAGAGAATGCGAGCGAGAGAAAGAGATATATAGCCTCTCTCTCTCTGGACCCAAGGCTCATGGGGATCGAGGGTAGCCAAGGGTGGGGTGAATCTATTGTGAGCCGTACGGCCAACCAGAATTTACGAAAAATTTCGCCTCGTGCGATAACCACGCCCCGGTGGCTTTGTTGTTAGTTGCTCTTTCTCTCTCTCTCTCGGCTTTATACATATTTTGTTTGCTCGTCAAGGTGGGTGGGGTTGGATTTGTTTAGCAGCGTCGAGTGGATGAAATTTCGTAGAAAATTAACGAGTCGCGGCGGAGAAAAAATATATTGCTTGTATATAGGAATTAAGTATGCAGTGTAATATACACACGTATATATGAGAGAGAATTATCCGCGAAGTGCAGGTGCAGCGTAACCCGAGCTCGATAAGGCATCGAAATGATCCAGTGAGGACTTGATCGAAAAATTCGGCGGGGGCAACAAGTTGACAAAAGAGATAAGCTCCGCGCACGACTGTTCGTATATGTTTCAAAGGGTAAAGGAGTGGAAAAGCTCGTGGTGTATAAAGTTGAAAAAGCCGCGGGTTCGCATGTCAAGGCGCAATGAACGGAGAGAGAGAGAGAGAGAGCGACCGGCCGTGAGATCGTCAGCGCTTACCATACCCGTCATCATCATCATCATAATCATCCCCCGCGTGTGCGATGGCGTTTTATTAATTCGATTATAATGAGCTTTTAAGCGCGTGCAGCTCGGCTCTCTTTCTCTCTGATACGGGGCTCTGGCTCTCGTATTGGCAGTTAACGCGACGCTATTAAGTAAATTGAGAGCTGTGCGCGCGAGTGTAATCTACTGCAGCAGCAGCAGCAGCGCTTTTATTGCCGTCGATCGCATGAGTGCGCTTGAATAAAAAAGGTGTACGCGAGGGCGGATTTTTATTTTGTTTTTTTTTCGTGTTTGTGTGTGTGGGTTTATGTTGATAAGGTTGATAAGGTCGGAGAAAATGAGGATTTAACTGGTACAGAGAGAGAGAGAGAGAAAATTATGGCTGTTATACTTGGAAAATTTGATGTGTATGTGCTGGCACTCCTGGAAGGATTTTTAAAATAAATATGCACGCTTTTGAGAGAAGACGACGAGACACGTGTCGGAAAAGCTATGTTTTCGAGTGTACTTGTCGAGATAAGACTAAGCGCATAACTGACCCTTCTAAAGATTTAATTGATTTTATATGTACACTGACCAATCATTCGACTTATGAACGTGACGTATACCAACTCCGGGTTAATGTCACTTTTGTCTTACATTCAAATCTTAGATGCAAGATACCCAACATCAGATTATTAGATTTCTTATAAGTGGTGATTGTAGGCTGGTTTTGTTAGATTAAAATGCCAGAGGTATATTAATTTCGAGCTCTAGATAACTTTTTATTTACGTTTTTATTTACCTATATAGTTAAGGAGCGTCTGATATTGTACTTTATCCCTAATTTGCAAGTAATCAACAGAAAAAAATAGTGTTTACATAGCAAGCTTCTCGAACTATTTCATCTTCAAACGATGTTGACTTGAATTTATTCATATTTAATTGAGTTGCGACTATTACAAGCAAATATTACGAGCGTGTAGACTAAAAATTATGCAGTGCGAGAAGTCTCGCATAAAATTTTATTTGTTCATACAAATTCTTTGAACAAACACGAGATGTATCAAGCGACCATATCAAAATCCATTTATGCCTTTGCTTAAATTTCCAATAACTTTTTCAATTTTCACGTCTGCTCACGCCGTGTATCTCCAGATCAGCATTTCATTATCGGACACACACACACACACACACACAGCGGGAGCTTTTTGTGAAATACCGAGATAAGTATTTGTCTTTAATCCGGCTGCACGAAATTTCGTTCGTTCCAGCTATATATACTTGAAATATTATTATCAGCATCGCGCGATAGATCGTAATACTCTCCGATACAATTGTGCGTATACCAGTCCATTAATTAACATTGAATATCATACTACGTCATCGTTATATCCAAAAAATATACGGATATCAACAGCTCGACTGTGTTATATATGTATTATTCTTATCGGCTACTGCGTCGTCCGACGGCTTATCAACAAATAGACGATAT
>UCQR01000953.1:0-13064 GCA_900474235.1 Cecidostiba semifascia
CAACGAAGCGAATCGCGCAAGCTCGGCACGCGCCGACCGCATAGACAAATCTCAATTTATCGCTCCGCCTCTTCTGCTTCGCGCGTAACGAGCTTAGAGACACGGCGCGCGCGGACGATTCGTCAAGATTGAAATAACAGCTGGCGTGTTGACTGAGCGAGCGTTGCAGCTGTAATGGAGAAATATCGCAGCAGCTGTATACGTATTGTATAGAGCTACACTGCACTGATGTGCTTGTTGTTTCTTGTTGTTATTGAGAGTATAATGCAATTTTATCGTGCTGGGCTTTATTTGCTGCAGCGATGGATTTTCGTTATGAATGGCACGCGTACGTATCGTTATCGTTGTTATACCCGGCGCTTGTTTTAAATGAATAGACTCGTTCGGCAGGCTTTATTTGCGAGCTGCGTCAGTTTTTTGAAATTTTTGGAATTCTTCTCTATTTTGCATGCATTGTTTGAGAATATAATACTATAAAGAACACTTTTTCTTGTTGCAGGTGGACCATCTGCAGCGTCCGAATCATCTATACCTTCCAGGATTAAAAAGGTAAATTAAAAACCTCTTTAATGCAGCGAAATAATCGATACCGCGCTTTTTATCAGCTTATCCTCAAACACTGAGAGTTAACGTATTCAACGTTCAACTTGAGACTTTTCCGCGAGCTCCACGATCGCCTTCATTAAAGTTTTTCATACAACTTCCCGAAGCGTCGAAAGAGCGTTTACACAATCAAAAAGTTGAAAAACTTTCATCGGCTGTATATAAACCTTTGAAAGTTGCCTCCGCATCGATTCATGCTCTCTTCGAAAATCTCGACGAGCTCTGAAAATTTAAAGTCCTCGAGTAGGGCAGCTGCTGCTGCTGGCCGCTGTGGAATCGTAAATACGTCTTTAGCCAGACGGAACGAGCAAAGAAGAACGGACGAGGGAGAAAGGTCAAACAAAAGTATATATTCCCTGCGAGAGGGCGAAATTGATTCCAGCTCGAAAAGCTTCAAAACTTCTTATATTCGGCCAACCGAATGTAAAAGTTATCGATCCGTCCAAGTATCCTATATAAACATCTCTCTCTCTGCAAGTATAGTAACAATCCGGTACGGCAAGCCAACCGCGAAAAGCAGATTAGGGACTATGGTCTTTCTCTAAAGGCAGAGAAAATAGCATCTTCTGAAAATATATTCCACATTCAAGTGATTCAAGCATCTCTCTCGTCGTCGGTTATAGCCTAAACGCCTAAACCTATATATGTACGTCTTTAGCTCTAATTTCAGCTAGAGCCATGCCCTGGAGTATATAGTCTATCATTCTCTCATCCCTTTTACCAATACGATATCGCTTTATACACGCACATACGTGTTAAATGGATTTTCCGGGAGGGACGAGCGACTGCCATTATCATAAGCCTTTAATTGGTCCAGATGGACGGCGCTAATTACAATCCAATCAGCGAAACTGATCGAAGCTATGCATATGTGTCCGGCGTAATCCGCAGCTTTTTCTCGCACAGTTCCATTCGAAGCTCTCCGTCGCGTTCAATATTGACGCGTGATTTACATTGGCCGCTTACGGAACGCTGCGTAACACCCTGTACTGTCGTAATTGCTCACGATGAAAGCCGCCGTAGAACGAAAGGGTCAAATCAGTTTCGTCGCTTTGGTGGAGCCACTCGAAAGCGGAGATGGATCGTTGCTTGTGAATCGATACGCGCCTCTTACATCAGTGTCGTTGAGCTGTTTACGCGTATTATAGAGCGAGCTGGTTGGTACTGGTTTATTACTTATAGATCATAAGTGCGGGGTATCGGGTCAAAGCGAATTTATAGAGCGTGTACTTTGATGTTGCTTTGTTTTTGTTATAAAATCTAATGAGCTTTGCGTTCAAGCTACGAATTCAGCAAAGTCTGTGTAATATATTCCTGGTTTGAAGATAAAATTCAATTTGAAATCGTTGATGCAGAGATCGGTATATCACTTTTTTTCAGCTTTTTACTGCTTTATAATTATTTCGATGGCGTTCGATTTTATCCTTTTGGAATTAATTAATAATAATGCATGCATTTTGTTATATTATAAAATACTGAAAGTGCAAATTTTATCCGCAGTCAAATATAAATGGCGATTCAAAGTTTACGATATGATAATTTGTTTCGATGAATATGATTCCATAAAATTTGATGAATAATAAATAAAGCAGTGAAAACGATCGAATAACTATACCAGCATCAACAATTCCGTAACGTTTATATAAATGTGATTCAAGGGCCCCGTTACCAGCTCTTATTTCTCTCTCTCATCGCGAAATTTCATTGCTGTATAGGAACGTATAGCAATAAACCGTCAACAATCCCATATACGCACCTACAGCCCTAAACTCGCGTTGCTCGCTCAAATGAAGCTCGATTAATCCAATTCGAAACAGTAGCAGCAGCAGCAGCAGCAGCGTCGTCTCACCATCGGGCGATGGTTCCGCGGCATTACATTTCGTTGTAACGAGTCATTGGCGTTGTATGGTACACGCGCGGACACGACAGTCGTTTCGACGAGCCAGGCTGTCGGATTAGGTGCAGATATATGGATTAACGTCAGCCGCAGGGCCAACTGACAGCATCCGCGTGTCGTAGCTATATACATATACGTTAATCCTCGTGTGCGATGTGCTACCACCTCTCGCTGGGGACACTGCATACACGTGCGCGTGTGAGGATGTCCTTCTCGCGTGCTGGACCGATCCGATGTGACGTACGTTTCCGTGTCGATGCTTAACGAGTGAAGACTAGCCGGAAATTAAAGAGAGGGATTCGTGGGATACTTCTTTTTTCTTTTAATGATATAGGATGTCGATCGAGGAGTAGGCTGTCTGATGCTGAGAGTCAATGAGGCGGTACCCGGCGCTGGTAATTGTATTACGTTTGATCTGGATGCTTCAGAGAGATATATCTGGTTGTAGTATAGTTGGTGTAGAAGACTATATATAGAGGAAGTGAAATAAACGTAAAGTGTTACTAGATATTATGCACGCACTGATGAACACCAAAAGAGTGTGATTCCACGCGTCAATAATAAATCAGCATCAGGAATGACTCGAGAACCATAATAAAACGAAGCGGTATATAAACATTATATGTTTCATAAAGTAAATATTCCGTTCGAAGTCTACCTTCACGCGCACACGGGCGCAGGTTGAACGTTGCTTATAGGCAAACGTTTACATTCTATAATATACGCACACAAATGAATTTGATATCACACGGTGCATACATAATATCCAGTTATGTAATAAACACGCATGTGCATCGTACATAGCACACCATAAGCGTCCGTTACATCGAGCCACTTGGAATAAATTACTCGAAGACTCGAATCAAAATTTAGCTTCAGCGTATAGCTATACATGTTAACGAGCTCTTTGACGGGACAGACTCGGCAGCATCTCTATACTTTCAGTGTATGTAACGGATGATAGTTGGTTATTGCTACAACGCGCGCCACACTGATGAGCCTTGACATTGCACTAGTGATGTTTCTCCTCTCTATGCGAAGAGGATCTCCCGGCATGCAATCAGCCTCTCTAGATGGGGATACCTTCTCCTGCTGGGCCCTTTGCTTGCTCTATCTCGGCGTCCAGCTTTGTGTGCACTCTGTGTCATCTTCCGGCTATCGTGTATATACATATATACTCATGCAGCAAATCAAATGCCGTATATGGATTGTTTGTCAGGGCTTGAATAACGTGTTTTAGTTTATTCATGCCGTTAATTTGCAAATGTTAATTACAAACTAGCCAGCCTCGTTAAAAAGCCAGTTGCAGTTTTCCCGCGAGAGTATTTCCGCGTATAGGTGTTACACTGCGCATCTCCGGGATGAGAAAGCCACAAAGGCGCGGAAATCCCTCTTGAAGAGAAGCGGCGGCACGTCGCTTTCCAAAATGTTTTTAGTGTAATTCCCGAGGCTGCCAGTCAAAGGATTTCCGACACTCTCTCTGGTTCGTCCGCCCTTATCTTCTCTTCTCTCCTCGTGGCGGACGAAATAAATTGACACGGTCAAATTTGCCACGCCCTCTCAAAGCCGCGCGTCTAGGTCGCCAATTAAAATAGAACACGAATAATTCTCGCGTCAAAGAGCTGAGCATAAAGTGAGAGCTCTTTACTACGGGAATTCCTCTGTGCAGATGCGCACATTTATGTGAAAAACCCGCTGTGGATCGTTCTCGAAGATGGGAAAATCGAAAGAGAAAATCGAGCGCGAACGTTGGTCGTTGAAAAAGTCGTATCGAGAATCGTCGCCTATAAGCCTAGCACGTCGTTTTTTCCACACACACTGCAGCAGCTCGTGACTTTGAACGGCACAGGAGGTTGGATATATAGATTTGCGCGGATAGGAAAAGGAAGCTCCACGGATTATTCCAGCCGGACGACGATTGACAATGATATCCACGTATACGGTCTCCGATGGGCGCGCAGTGTAGGGTCGGATTTTGGAGACACGCCAAGGATATTGACCGCGGATCGACGCTTTTTCGACTCTATATGTACTATATAGGCTGATGCCGCTGTAGTCGAGTGCCATTGCTGATGCTGTTGATTCGATTCTCTTGGCACACGCGCGATGCCGACGGTAAATGTGATTTCGAATTATGCTGTGTGATGTTTACAAATATTATTTTTCGCCTGGGATTAATGCTTCTTTTTCATCCTTTGCACATTTACAGCTAGCCGTATTATTATTATTATTATACTCGAACTGCTTTATTAACACACGAAAGCGTTTTCGGGTGTGCGGCTAATTAAATTTCAAATTTACAGTTTAATCCACACACTCTGAGAAAAGAGTGCGCTCTCGTGTTCGCTCTCCTGCACATTATATAATAATCTCCAATCATATTAGCAGTTCAATTTCGACGCCTCAGCGGAGAGCTGCTGCAGCCCCGCGCGTAAAGATGAAGCGGTATATATTATGCGAACAACGCGCACGCTCTCTCACTCTCTCCCGACTTAATTTAAAATAAGTAGCTTTAAGCTCTCCGGCCGCGAGAGCTGCAAAGATAAATCCTCGCGATAAGCTTAACACACTCCTCAGTTCGTAGCGCTCGGAGACTGGAAAAAGAAAAATATTATCGAAAAAAAAATCAGCAGGTTAGCCTGCTCTACTTACTCCTACACTCAGAGCGTCCCATCAATCTCCTTATAGGAGTTGATCAAAGAGCATCATCTCGGGTCTTCCTTATAATTCGCGGTCCGAAGTGTTATACACCGAGAGCCGCGGATTCTAAACGCCGAGCGCGAAAGAACCGTGGATTATATAGTGTCGTTTTCTCGCTCCAAAGAGAGAGGGAACGAGTATACGGCTATTATTAGCGGCAGCCACGGCGGCGCACCTATCAAGATCATCAAGGCGTGAAAGGAGCCCTCGAGAGCAGTCGTTTCTTCTGCAGCTTCGTGCCCCGGTAGTTTAATCGTCGTGCGCTCTCGAGGCGAGAGCGGATTAATTAATTTTGTGCTCACTCCCTCTCTCTCTCTCTCTCTCTCTCTCTCTCGAAGCGATAATTGACGCGCGCGTTCCGTTGTCGGATTGGCGCGCGAGCGTTAACGCATTGTCGAGTCTTTTTAGCGCGAACGTTTTTCGAGTGCCCTCGTCTGGTGGATTGAATTTTAATTACTGATTTTCTGCCTTGCCGAGCGGCAAAGCACAGACCAATTGCCTCGAGTCTTCGTCGTCGTCAGGGGGGTGACGGTAGGTATATCCTTCGATAATCGGTTCAGGTCAATTGCTCCGCACGCGATCGCGGGTTATAGTAATTTTCTTCCAATGCCGCAGTAGCTATATGTTTGCGAGAGTGATGCTGAAGATGAGGCGATGTGTTATTGCGATTAAAAATGCTTATTGATTTATCAGGGATAGATTATGGTACGTTGATATACGTTATTGAAGCGGATTGAGATGTTGGTCGAGTTCATAGCGACGCGATAACGCACTCGTGTTGCACACTGACAAAAAATGATGTGTGACTTTTGGTAACGAATAATTTTTTTAAAATCTATCTATCAAGATCAAACTTATATAAATTCGCAATTATTTTATTTAATACGATCAAGTCAATGCTTTGTGAAAGCGGTTCGAAAGCGCTGATTACCACCGTGCACGGATACGGCGATTCATTTTTATTCTTCTCTTTTTGGCATTTCTTTCGAAATAGCTCGCGCAACGACCGCGCACACGCTTCTACGAAATTGAACGACCAACGGAAATGAGATGTCCATAATTTCGTTATCGATATCTTCCTGTTCTGTGGAATCTCATCTTAATCGAACGATAGCTCCCTTCTATTTGCAAAATAAATTGCATTGCAAAAAGCACACGCTGCGATTTCAGTAATCTAGCTATAAGGCTCTGATGCGATACGAAGATTGATATATTCGCAATCGAAATCGAAGATTGAAATTGAATGTTGACGCAATTGCAATTACGGAAGCTTATAACCAATTTTGTGGAAACCTACACCGGATCCTTGCTTAAACATTAAAATTTTAAATGCAATTCATATTTCTGCATTAACAATAACCTGATACAATGTAAAATATTTCCCGCTGAAGAAGCATCCATGTGACGGTTTTCCCTCACATTTTCATGCAGCGCCGCACGTATTTGAATAAAGTTCATGCAGTTCTACCATCAAATAAACTCCTATACCTCGCCGCCGTATCGCAGAAACGAAATTCCATTTCCGGGCATTCACTTAAGGTTCATCGCTGAAAATGCGCGATGCTTTTCAAAACCCAGCTCTCTCGTTCTCTTTTTTGGGCGAGCAATTCCCCTCATATAGTCGTCCTCTCTCATCTGTTTCTTCATATACTTTGGATAAAAAGAAGAGTAATATTCAGTCCATACACTCGAATTCTCGTCTTGCCAGTTTCTGAATTCTGAAGAAGCTGTGCTACATGAAGACGCATACGAATAAAGCAACCGCAGTATAAAGTCCGTGGTATACTATTACGTCTTTGTATATCGCGCAATTTCTACTTCGGGAAGTTTCATGTCATTTCTGCGTGGTTTTATGTAACGTGCCGTGCACAGGAAGAAACTTTATTGCCATCAGGTATTGGGAGTATGACACAGCGCACTTATCTCTGCTCGTTTCTATATAGACGTTGGCCAGTAAAAGAAATTCGTGGCTTTAGCTCGCGCGCGCGCCTGAAGTCATTAAGTTCAGTGGCTATGCTGAATATTTAGGTTTGACGGTAGTAAAATTTTACACGACTCTGAGAGTTATTTGTATTTGTGGTCTAAGCGAATTCTTGATCTTTCGAATTTATTACGGTTCAGAGTACAGTTTTTATCGAATGAAATTTCGAATATCTACACAAGCTCTACACTGACAAAAAAAAAGAAAATTAGTTCTTTCAAGCTAAATTTCATTGAATCCATAAAATATATTTAATTGTTTCAAATAAAGGTTTTATTGAATTTAATTAATATTTGTTTGAAAAAAAGCAGTGCTTTTTAATTAAATTCATTTAATTGGATTTTGTAATTTTTTTTTTTTGCTCATTAGCTGCTTGAACGTTTTTTAAAGGAACCGATTGAATCACAGCAAACTTTGAAATATAATCAGTGTTCATGGCAGTTATAGCGTTTGATCATGCTAATTACGACATCATTTGAATCTGATTTTCCACTCAGCGTACAGCTAACTAGTCGCACTTTTATTAAAGCTCCAGGCCTCAGGCGCCAATTTATCACGGCAATTTCTCGCTCGAGAGCTAACCTGTTACCAGATAAACTTTATCATTCATCTCATCTCATCTAAATATTAAATACAATCTCCGCTTCGGAAGCTTACGCTCTGCCTCGACTGTAGCCGCCGAGAGACAGTATATATCTGCGCGATGGTGGCACACTGCAAAGCGGACATCACGCGTTGGAGGGTATATCAGAACTAGTTAAATATAATTCCAGCTAAATTTAATTAATTTTACGTCCAGCGGAATCTTAATTTGCGACACGTCAGTGAACTTGCTGAAAGCGTACTTCTTGGCTCTGATGCTGCGTATAGGAACAAGAAAGAGGGGTAGGGGGGATTGGCAGAGAAGGAGTTACCCGTAGTGTGCACGTAAAATCTCATCCGCGTACTTCGTAATTCAATATTATCTTGGCTAAAGCCTTCGGTTGCTCTCGAGAAAGGGAGTAGGTGGGTGGCTCCCACTTCACGACCTTTTGTAGATCAACCCTTATTCTGTCGATGACTAGCTCTCGAAAGACAATGCCGAAAAGTTTACTAAAGCTCTCTTATCGTCGGTGGCGATTCTTCCTTCTGCAACCGACATGTATTTTAACTTACTGACCTGGAACCTAAGTGTTTGAAACCATATATTATTATCAAGATGAAAATGTTTCTTACTTTCCAGTTAGTAAAACGACTAATTGTTCATTAGTGATTAATTAATCTAAATTAGTCTCATTTCATTAAAAAATTGCTCAGCGTCTAAATTAAATGTACCGTCGATCTATTCGAGTGTATGAAATTTTATCGGTTCGTTAGTTGATTCCAAATTAGTAAAAATCTCTCTATTCTACTTTAATTTCAAAGCACTTGCAGCGAGTTAAATTCTTTTTTTATCATTTTCAGTAATTCTAGATGAAGCAAAGATTCTTCTACACCTCTCTTTGCTGCTGCTCGTAACAGTTGAAGCATAACTGCTCCGTTAACTTTCAGATAGAATTTTAGTATAAATGTCCGCTGTTTTTCCACTTTCGAAAATTCCGACAGATTTTCTAGCTATTCTCGAAAATACCACCATCGTCGATCTCGATTGAATAAACCTGACCGTTTCTCTCCTCCCTCTATATCTATACAGTACACACCAATTCCAACGCGATCCGCATACGTAACCATCAGCTCGCGACAACCGAACGGCAAAAAGCTAATCTAATTCAATTGAAATTGCCACGTTCTTGTTCCGGATCGCACGTCGCTCTCGGAGAGCAGCAGAGACTACCAAAAAAATACCACTAACACCGTGACTACTGATGCTGCCGTTTGTACATCACCTCGGGGGCGAATTTGTCGCGCCAACTTCTCCAACTCGGCGCGGGCATTGTCTGGCTCCTTGTTGACTCGCGGCAGTTTCCAGCTTGCCCTAAGCATCGATCATTGTAGGACGAACAGTGCTGCTGCAGGCCAAGCTTGTTTGGAAACATATCGCCGGTCTTGTTGCCAATACTAGGAGAGCAGAGCCCGGCAAGCTGTATATCTATGTCTATAACGTAACACACCGAACGTGTAGGAGGAGTACTTACGAAGCTGGAAATTTCCAAGGGATTCGCGGCGCGCGAGCGCAACAGTTGATTTTCGGCCGAGTGTGTCGGTATATCGGAGAACGAGAAAGCGCTCGCGCGTAACTGCCGAATAAAGGGGGTCATATTCGGCATGCGCGGGGTAAAGACGTGGGCGAGGGAGAGAGAACGGTAATGGTCCCAGTCTTTGCCTCTCTCTCTCTCTTGCTATAGCTTTCCGACCCACTTATTGGTCGTAGTCGTAAATTATAGATATGCACTTAAGTAAAGTGCATCGCCCGATTCGCCGCGAGCCCGACCGCATCGATTGCCCCGGCTATTCTCCGACGCTCTGTATTGTATTGCCAGAGACGCGGTATCCATTGCGATGGGGGCTGCGCGGGATCCTCGCCGCTGATAGTACTCTCTGTTCTGCTCAGGAAACGATCTTCCTGAGACGCCCTGAGAATACGAAGACGATTTCGCCAATTTTCGCCCGGAGAGTGTGGTTATATAGTTTGTTGTTGAATACTTTTTTTTACAAAGTTACAAGGGATAGACGATCATCCCACTCAAACGCGTACGTGTCATCAATCTCATAAAATAAGTGTCGTCATCAAATCCATTGTTAGCCAATAAAATTCAGCTGATGTCGTCGCTCGCGAGCCGAAAATTATTAATCGTTGTCGCGCAGGGATATGTATCAACCAGTGCCTCTGCTGGGTTTTGCGGCTTGACGCAGGCCTCGTCGACAAGCAGAGACTGACGACCGCTAACGACGGCTACCGGCCAAACGAAACAATGAGTGGTGAGAGGGAAGGGATAACTGATGGAACGCAGTCTGGATTTTCCCCCGAACTAGTCGCCGGCAGCGTCCGCTGTTTAATTCCACCGATGCGTCGTCAACCGCGAGTTCGATTCTAATGCTATTATTACGGCTGAATTGTTGGCGTCGCGTAAGCCTCGCAATTCCACTATGATTGCTATTCGTTTTCGCAAACGCTGTAAAAATAGTGTTCACGTTGTTAAGCGCTGGATTCTGCGGATTATGTAGAGTGCGGGGGGGGGATTTAATTAATGATTCTATATGGGTATTTAACGATAGCACTGGTCCGACAACAAGAGCTTCGGAAAACGTTGTAGTAATCAAGGCTTGGAATTTCAAGATTAAATGGACTACCAACGAGTAAAAATAGATTTCAAGTCTCTTCTTTAATCTCTGAAATCTTTTAATCTTTTCCTCGGTTTATAAAGTTTCTTCTTCGCTGGGAGAGAGTCTGTTGGGCTCCATTAAGTCCGAGCTTTTGGCTGATCTCCAAGATTCTTTTTTTGCGTCAGCCTTGTTGCGATTCGATGCGAATATGTCTCGTAATGTCAGAGAGATAATCTGAAATCCATTTAGCAAGGATGCACTTTCTGGTATTACACGGAAGCGCGCGCGGCAGCTAGCATGATAATCGGAAGTAAAAAACATCACCCATATACTGTATTTCAAGCTGACGCCTTTCACAATACTACGCTATCTTTTCCTGAAACAACAATTTTCATGTAGCTACAAAGAAAAGTGCGCTAATTGCTGAAAAATCGACTGTACACACATAGATAAGACATGTTCTCTCCTGCATCACGACTTATACACATTGCCGTAACAACTCCCTTGGCGATTTTTTGCGCTCGACTATCTCGGTAACCCACGAGAGGTGGGGCCAGATTCAGGCAGCAGCAGCTTCCTTGGGAAATTCACACGAGAGATGCAGCGCATATGGCGCACATATATAGCCACGTCGTGATCGGCACAGCGCAGAGCAGACAGGCGGCGCACGAGCGAAAGTGAATAGAAAGTGTGCTGCTGGCGCGACGCGACTGAATAGCTGCTGCAGTATATATACGTGTATACGATGGAGATCGGAACGAGCTTCAGAACAGAGGCGCATCTTGGCGTAACGGAGGATCGTAATTATTGAGCGTGATCGCTCGGAAATCGATCGTCCTTCCGTTCTCTCTTGGCGCCGCGGAATCAGCTGCTGCATTGCAGCGGCCGGAACAGTCACGGCTTTGACTTTTATACCTCGTTTTACTCGCTCCTTTTCTGGGCTTCTTTCTTTGTCGGATTGCGGATTTGGCTTCCGTTTCTCGTCGACTCTGTATACACTGAAGCTAGACTTTGTTTGAATGGATAATTGGCCTCTTGCGGTTACTGATGGATTTAGTCTTTGTTCTTTAAAGAAGCACTTGTAAGATGTATTTTGTGTGAAATGTTTCATATACCTGGAAATGTTGATGTTGTCAAAATATTTGAATCTTCTGAACATAACTATATAATTTCCCTGATGATGATAATAAACCTTCTTCATTTGTCACGAGGGCAGTCATCAAACATCCACCGCGTCTATTTTACCGTTATACCCATCACGTATGAAGCGGGTGCAACGATCGGATCCTGCGCGAAAAACCGTTGCTACGGGTATCCCCATCTCACTCCTCTCTGAAAGACGATGTCGACGTGTACGCGTTCGTTATTCGCGCTGCGTCGCTTCGGTGCTCCCGAAAAGGCAGGACTTTTGCCTGCCATTAGCAGTAGCACTACGTGAATGAAACTCTGCTTGGAGTGACGAGACTGCTGCCTCTCTTTCTCTGCTCTCTATATGTATATCGCTTGTACTGGCACAGTCGTTCTATAAACGAGAGAGATATGCGATGTACATATACCGGTACTATACAACCTACGCGTCTCTCGCCGTTTATGACGCGGTATATAGCGAACGAGAAGCCGAGATTTGCAAATAATGTCAGTCCAGAATAGCGAATATCTATTTCTTCGAACTATTATATTATAAGATAAACTAACTTCAATTCTTTCTTATTCTTATGTTAAATTTTACTTTATAAGCTTGATGTGAAGTAGTCAATTGTATCGTTCTGTAAATGAAGCCATTGTCGTATTATTTCTGAAGGACGACAGTGGAAACATTCTGATAAGTTGAGCGAATGAAATGAAAAGGAGAAGAGAGTACACTGGCAAAGAAAGTCCTGATGGTTGAAGGGAATGTAGAAGCGGTGTTGCGGTGCCCCATTTGATGCCAGTAAGCCAGTCTCTCTTTCGTTGAATGCCTCCTATGAGAGGCAGAGATGCTAACGGAGATATATAAAGAGAGAGAGAGAGGGGGGGGGAGGCAGGCTGGAAGAGAAGGAGGAGGATTATAGTGGGAGGAGTGAAAGAATTGCACAGACACAGCGAAGACGGAAGTTCTACGTGAACTTAGCTCATTTCTTGATGTGCCAGTTTCCACTCGCAGTTCCATGAATATACTTTGAATGATAATCTTCAAGTTGTTGCTTTTAACTTTCTGAACAGCTACCCTTTTTTTGCTGCTACTGCTGTGTGTATGTGTGTGCCTCTACACCAAAGTTTAATGAACGTCATTCGTTTTGAGACGAAGTCTTTTCATATTTATGAATCGCGAGCACGAGAACGTCCTTTTAAAAGTGCCGAGAATCTTCATGATTATTTTTAATGGAATTCTATCTTTCACAAAATACAGTTCACTTACCTTCGCTTGTAATTGAATTGACGCCCAAGTGACCTAAAATTCCAGCACTTCACTGACTATTTTAACCACCGCAAAGTCCGACAAATCCAGAACGCACGTACGACTATTATACTACGAATGAAATCGCAGCCGTGAATTTTCCCATAGTCATCAAAAACTTATCTCGTAGCGCAGTCCCTCTCTCTCTCTCTCTCTCTCTCTCTCTCTCTCTCTCTCTCTCTCTCTCTCTCTCTCTCTCTCTC
>UCQR01000954.1:0-14054 GCA_900474235.1 Cecidostiba semifascia
CACAGCGCGCGCGAGAGAGTAAGTATATATATTAAGTAGTAACTCGTCGCATAAATGACTGGAATTGTATCACCCTGCTCGACGGTCCATTTGTCTGTACCTCCCACATGAGTCGGGCTGCGACCATACCCATTACTCGGCGACCTTTAGACTCGCGACCGGCGAATTCGAGACAGAGGATACAGTCCTGGTTAGAGAGATCACCTGGTGAAGCGTCGGCATTGAGCCTACAGGTAACCAACATGATGTCACGGAAGTCAAGTGGCGCATAGTAAACGCTGCAGAATTCCAGTTTGCCCAGCTGACCAGCGTAGAACTTGTCAGTGAGAGAGAACTTGGATGCGTTCTTGTCCTAAATTAAGACGGAGCATACGTTCATACCACCAGCCTCTTGGAAGATACACGTCATCAGACCAACCAAACCGAGGAGCTCTTCACTCTGACAGACGAGCAGCAACTTCTATTCCTCGGCCTCGGCTTTCTTCAAAGCATCCTTCACGCCCTCATGCCTCGAGAAGCTCTTTTCAGTGATCTGAATGATGGTAGGTTCGGCGGTTTCTTCTGTTTTCTTGAGCAATATATAGCTCTTGCCGGGTACTACTTGCTTGCTTACGACGATCAGGCCTGCTTTCTTGATACCGCTGAAAGAAACGGTGCCCGCTTCCTCCAGAATGCAAAACCACCGCTCTTAGCAGCATCGGCGAGATTCTTAAGTACAGCGATTTAGTTGTTACTCAGCACCTCAACAGCAAACACGTACTATATGAAGATCCTGAACCACAGCGCTGGTTTGGAGGTCTTTGGCTAAAGGTTTGATGTTCCAGTCTGCAAGAAGAGCGGCATGGCTATAAGGAGAAACCGTCACAAGTTGCAGGTCCACCTGCAAACGATATTTTATTTAGCCTGTTATAACGAATTAATGGAATATTTTGTTGGTATATACAGATAAAGAAACTTACGCTCAGCATAGGCTCGCTCAGCAGAATGTTAAAAATCGCTGGAGCCGGATCTGGAGTAGGACTTGTGCTTGGGTGCAGACTGGATCTGCTGCTTCCTTGGAACAAGCGATGCCTTGATTCCTCTTAACTCAACGCCACCGGATTTGATAACACCAATGTTCGGGTAAGAGTATACTGGTACTCCTTCCTCGCCTAACTCTTCGACAAACTGCTTGTGTGCGACGGGGTCAATAATAGCTTGCTGGAGTCTCGTGGGTAGGAAAAGATCGCGTGTGCTCTTGCCAAGGATAGAGAACTGCAGCATTGTGTCGATGAAGGATATCCAATCATCAGACCAGGCAAGTTTTCCAGCAGCAGCGCGGTTCTCAGCACTCAGAATACCCTGGAATTTGCCGGTGTAGTCGTAACCACGTAGACGAAGATCCTTGTAAATATCCTCAGTCTTGAGTTCTAGGAGTTCGGGTTCCTTGGAAATAGCTGGCGCGGGCAGACTGAGCTGATCTTTTTTAATATCTTCAGGAATGCGGATCTTACCGGTTACAGCAACCGATCCACCTGCATGAATAATAAATTACAATTATGTTAATATTGATCGAATGTTTATTAGAAGAGCAAGTGTAAGATAAAAAGGGCAACGTACCTTCGCAGATCTCGAAGTCGCCAGTACCGTCAAAGATATTGATTAAGAACTTGACGGAACCCTCCTTGGGCATGATGGTAGCCCTGTGAAATTGTACCTCCTCCAATATGACTGGCAATTTTTCATATTCGGCTCCCCTCAGCTTAGCAAATGTCTTCCAGACAATCGTCAGGTAACCAGTGGCTGGGAATAGAACTCTGCCATCGATAGCGTGACCAGCCAAGTAAGCATCGGTCTCCTTCGACAAATCGATATCGATAACGCTCTCTCCAGATCTTGAATTCTTGCCTGAAAAGTCGGCGACGTCCCATTGGATCGAGTGATCCCACTTGATCAAGGAGTTGATCATTGGTGTGCCACGTCCTACAGGGTAGCTGATTGGTGGGTAGAATTTCGATAATTGAGGCTGTACACCGGCGATGTACATTTTTCCAATGTTGGTCAACAGGAAGTTCATGTTATTTGTGTGATCTCTCTTATGCAATCCAACGTTGGTGACTGTGGATGGCAGAGATCTCCTCAAAATAGCTTGAAGCAGACAGTGAGGAGCAATTTCTACGACAATCGCATTTTCAGGAATGTGAGCCAGAGCTTCGTGGAACAATACTGGGGACAGTAAATTGTTCACGTGGTAAGCGGGAGAGCTTAATTGTGCGAGTGGAGTTCCCCAGGCAGATTCAGGAATCGAGGTAGAAATCCACCTAGAAAATTCGAATACAAAAATGAACAACAGTTAAATATATTTCAAAACTCATTTTCACAAAATGTATACACACCTCGAAGTTCTGGGTTTCGGGTTAGTAATGATTTTCTCAAGACTAGCACGGAGTTTAGGACCTGCTGACGCAATGTATTTGCTGTGAAAAGCAACACCCGAGCTTCGAACAGATCTGGCAAAGACGCCTTCTGCCTTGAGTTCTACAATGAATTTCTCAAGTGACGGAAGGGGTCCAGAAATTGATACTGAATCGGCGGAATTGTGGCAAGCCGGGAATACGTCGGGTGGACAGCGTTTCTTTGCCTCTTCCCAGCTCAAACCAATTGCAGCCATACCTGCGTAAAGTTAAACAATTAAAAAATGTTTATAGTAACAATTTGATTTGGGTAGATCTAATTATGCTTTCATCATACAAACAATTTGTTCTTTATGTTACATTTCAGATTATAAACAAGTTTTAGTCAAGGCTAGAAGATACGACAAGGTAAAAAACATTTTCTTTTTATCAATGCTAGCAGATATGACAAAATATTGCACGATGTTAAAAATACTAGATACATTACGTGACATTGATATTTTAGTAAAATTTAAAAACGCTTTCTTACCCATTTCAGGCAGTCCGGATTCCTTGATAGATTTTCCTCGCCAGTATGCAGCGAGTACGGTCTGTTCAGCTGTGAAGGTTCCATCGGCGTACGCGCAGCCAACTTCACCGACGGAATGACCAACGATACCATCGGGATGAATACCCAGCATGGTGAGAACGTCGACCAACGCGACCTGAATAGCCGCAATCGATACGAAACTGTTGAGAACGTCTTCGTACGTCTCGTCAGTGCCGTTGAGAATGAGATTCAAAAGATCGACGCCGCAAGGCTTGAGCGCATCGGCGCAGCGTCGCAGACTCTCGTTGAACGTTGGAATGCACATGAGGTCCTTGCCCATACCAGCCCATTGCGAACCCATGCCGGAGAACACGTACCAGATAGGTCGCTTGTCGCCGTTGTAGTCAGAGATCTCGCGCTCCTCGGCTTCTCCAAGAATTTGGTAGCCACGGTAAGAGTGGCCAGGAATGTTCAAAGCGTGCACGCTGTGCACAAGCGAGATGAACTCGTCGTCCTTCTCGTTCTTTTTCACCTGAAATGAAAAAATGAAACGTTGCGCGTTAATCGCCTACTCCCACAATTAAATTAAACAGGTAATAGTTGAACAACAACAACTCACCTCATCCAGCAAGGCAGTAACAGCCTCCTCAGTCCTTCCAGAAACAGCCACCATCTTAGGTACGTTGACATCGAGCATCGGCGAAATCTTCGGCTTAGGATTGCTGCGGAGCACAACGTGTGCATTGGCGCCTCCGAAGCCAAAGGAGTTGACACCAACGAGACCACCCTTCCAGGGCGTGGGTTCCGACACGACCTTGATACTGCCGTCCGACAACGCGGGGATATCCTGATTGGGATTCTTAAAGTGCAAGTTGGCAGGGATAACGCCCTGTTCCATAGCTACCAGGACTTTGGCTATGGAGCACAAACCACTAGCCGGCTCCGAGTGGCCCATGTTGGATTTGACAGATCCCAGCAAGAGCGGCGACTTTCTGTCCTTGCAGAAAAGTTCAGCGATCGAGTTGACCTCCTGTGGGTCGCCGACCTTCGTTCCCGTACCGTGAGCCTCGACGTAGGCGACGTCGGCCGGATTGATGCCGGCCTCGTTGTACACCTCGCGCATCAGCTGGTTCTGCATGTTACCATTGGGGAAGGTGATTCCCTGGTCTTTGTAGCCGTCCGTGTTGACTTTGGAGTTGACGACTGTAGCGTAAACTCGCCTGGCATTCCGAGACTTTTGCAGGTAGATAACGACGGCTGCTTCGGAGCGCACGTAGCCGTTGCCCGAGGAGTCGAAGGCTTTGCAGGCGCCGTCAGGCGACAGCATACTGAGTCTGTGGAACTGGAGAGAGCTCGTGGGTTTCAGCAGCAGGTTTACACCGCCGACGATCGCCGCGTCGCACTGGCCGCTGCGCATTGCGGCGATGGCGTGGTGCATGGCGTAGAGAGACGAGGAACAGGCCGTGTCCAGCGCGAAGCTGGGACCGCTGAAGTCGAATGTGTAGGAGATGCGGTTCGGGAACATGGCACGGCAGCATCCAGTCAAACCGTAGCCTGCGGAAATGAATTTTATTAATTTCTTAATAAACTGCTATATACGATACTTTGTTCTATTAAAAAAGAAACTCTACACTGCTTGCTTTTTTGCTTCGCTATCTATGAATGCTAATCGTATTACGGTTGCGCAATGCACCGAGGAACGTGAATCCTTTTTTGTCGCGTAAGCGCGGTAGCACATATAGTCCAAAGAAAAAATTAGCGCAAAAAGCTGCGTCAATCACGATACTTTACGAATTAACCCACAGGTCAATAATCCTGAATTTATTAACGCAAAAGAAGTTGCAGAGTCGTAAAATTAACTTGAACGTCTACGCATAACGATAATAATTCCATGTACCATTGACGAGGTCCGGATCGGCGGTCCAGTGTTCGTCTGACTCGGAATCCGAGACACCTATGAACACTCCAGTTCGTGAGCCTCGTATTTCGGTTGGGTTGATACCGGCGTCGATGATAGCCTCGTGGGTCAGCTCGAGAAGCATCCTGAGCTGAGGATCCATGACGTTGGCCTGCTTCGCGTGGACTCCGAAGAAGGTCGCGTCGAACGAGGCGAGATCCTTGAGCTTGCCGGTACGAGCTGGTAAACCGTGAATGCCCGAAGGCCAGCGTCTCTCATCGTCTGTCACCAGGTCTATCCCGTCGAATAGCTGCTGCTTGAATTCGTCGATGTTCGAGGACTCGGGCAGTCGACCTGAAGAAAAAAAAAATTCGTCGTGATGAGCCAATAGAATTAGAGAGAAAAAAAATAGGTGTATATAGCTTACCCGAGAATCCTGTGATAACGACGTCATCGTCGATAATGTAAGGCGTGCCATTGGTGACTACCGGTTCGCGTACCAGCGGGCTGTTCATGCTGTCGAATCTGGCTGGCATGTTTTTAGTCTTGAATTCGGTGTATGACTTATGTGCTGATGTTCAACAAGAATTCACCGTGGAATATATCTCGGTCAGACGCGAAAGCCTTGTGGACAGTAGACTGAAACAGAGAAGCGAGATATGTATACGGTTAATTTTGATATATTATAAACTTGTATCAAACGAGAACATGTGGTTCACGCAACGAGCATCAGCTGTTTTATCGGAGCAGTGCGGCTTTATTTTCAAGTTCAAGTGCAGTAGTATACGACGGGCGCGCGCACGTGTGCGTCCGTGTGATAAAGTATACACGCGACTCTCTGTGTGTTGGTAAGTGCGCATCATCGTGTCGCGAGAGAATATATATGTATATATGTAAGACCTCTAGTACTCGGGGGGATCGATTCTGCAGCAGCTGCAGCGACGTTGGACCGTCTTCTTTTATTCGCGAAAATTCTACGAGTGCGATCTATTTATTTATTTATTCTTAGTCCGTCGTCCGTTGTATACATAGGACCTTAGGCTTATCGATTACGGAGGTGGCACTTTTTTTTTCAAAGAGCCTTGAAGCGCAAATTAAACTATAATATTAATGCGCGTTTGCATTACTTCTTGGATTTTAAAGTATATACAGGCATATACGGTAGGAAAAATGTGGAGGGAAAAAGAACTTTCGAAAAAAGGAATGATCGGAAAATTGTCTAGCCTGTATAATTAGCTGTTTATCGAAAAAAAAAGAGCGACTTATGTATATATGTATTATAAGTAGTATAGTTGAGCCGCTAATTCGTACATAACACGGTGGCGCAGAAAAGATGATCGAGGCCGCGACAATTGCGCGGAATTGACACACAGTGAAGGCGGCCGCCGCCGACTAGTAAACTCTCCGCTCTCCGGCGGGGCCTCTTAATTGAGTAATCTCAATTGGATTCGCCAAAGGGTAAACCAATTTTACAATCGAGATTCAACTCTTCTCTCTCTCTTTTTTTAATCTGCGCCTGTACCTATACTCTAATACGTATTATGTTGATACAATCGTATATTATGCTTATTCGTTTTCGGATGTACTGCGTGTATTATAATGAAGAATGATGAGACGCACGCCGAGAGAAAGAGAGATAACCCACTTTGAGTTTGTTATAAAGCAATTTGCAAAATCTCGCTCGATCGAATTATTTTTTTTTTCCTTCTCATTCGTCGAGGGAGGTAAAACAACAGCCTTCGGTAGTAGACTCTTATAATAACTGCCAACGGCTGAATTGGATACCAAAGATAGAGAAACGCAACGCGATATGGTTTGTCCGCCAGTATGCAGCTGCTGCATCACCTGACTCATCGAGAAATCCAAGAAGTATTCGCGAGATTGATAAAAAGTGGTAGACGCATATGTGTATGAATTCAAGATATAATATTTTTAGAGATAATGCGATTCGATGATTATAAATTCAATAAAAAAAATAAAAAAATAAAATAGACGAGGTAAGTAATCAACGCGACCCGCGTGTCGCGTAACATCCGGATAACAAATATACAGCGTAGCATTATTACTCGAGAATCTCATCAACAACAAAAAAAAACAAAATGATAAAAGAAAAATTTTCTGCGACAACTTATTAAAGTATAACGTATACCTGTGAGTCGGTTAATTGCGATTCGATTGACGTAAAATATATGTATTAGCGTCGAGAAACGCACGTAAGATTCCCGAAATTCAGCGGCGCTTTAATCAGGGCCTTTGAAAACGTGCGAGCATTAAACAAAAGAATACTAAAGTTTCCACGGTTTACTATATTGAGACTGTGTGTGCTTGTAAGAGCTTCCGAAAATGAAAATATTACGACATCGTGAATCACCAAGCCTTGAACCTGCTCTGATAGAAACACAATTCGGTTATATATTCGAGCACGTTCTGAATACTATATAACCAAAACACGTTCAAAGTTGAATAACACTCGAATGACGAGTGAAAAATTACTCGGTGTAGTAGAGAGTTCGCTCGAGTGCAAAAAGTTCGTCTTTAATTTTCGACCATACTTACTTATATAGAAGACAGAAAAAAAAAAAATTATCGGACAGACGATAAGAGCGAAAAAATGGTCAGTTCGTGGGAGACAAAAGCGGCGCGTGAAAAAAAAAGCGCCGCACTTTTATATCCGTAGAAACATATATGTATACATATATTCGTTGCATCACGTCGGCGGCACGCGTATACGTAACGTAATGCGTGTGTATATATCGTGGACACGGGGAAATATCGTGCGACGACGTCGAGAGGGTCAAGATATGATTTTTTTTCTTCTTCTCTTTTTCGTCATACACGCGATTTTCCAGTCGCGCGATATGTATCCGCGATAATATAAGTATAGGCAAGTGTCCGAGGAGTACACATATATGGGGAAGTGGTTACGTGTACAATCTTGCTCGACTTGACGTATACGTGTGTCTCGTAGAAGATTATATTATAGCTAATGGAGAGATGTGACGACGGTCAAAAGAAAATTTTGTAATTTTTCTTCTTTTGCAGATTTTAGATTGTCAGTGATTGAGCGCTCGTGATTGTATCAGTCTCAGTATTGGGATGATTGTGCGTGCGTTGGTATTAGTGATGTAATGCAATGTTGATGTATTATTTGTGTGTTTCCGTGATATTCGCGTTGACTTTATAAATTGGTAATCTTTTATATAGACGGCGGTATCCTAATAATTGCAATAAACTCCGCGGTTGGTCGATAATTCGCAATTATATTTCACGAGTGTTGACCGCCGCGCGTGAAGCAACTGGTCCATATCTCTTCATTACAAAATGCAGTTTGTTATCGCCGGGAGTTTAGCCACCAGCAGAGAGACAAATACATATATTCTCTTTCGTCATGTACAAGCCTCGAGAAGGAAGATAATTGATAGCATCCGATATCTTATTGTGTAATTTACCTAGACATGTCAAGAACAAGAAGACAACGGTCACATTGCGGTATTAATCGATGCTTAATGAACACTTGCAGAGTTTGCAAATCTATCGTATTTTTCTTTTTTTTTTCAATGAAACGTTCTCTGATTTAAAATTCACTGCAAAATCTTGAAAAATAATCCCCTTCGCCGCAAGGCAGCTTGAAATGGGAGGAATGCAACTCATTGCTTCTTGTAGACCGACACTTAAAGAGTCAATAACCTGATAACTTTTTACAGTCGCTGCAATTTTGCCAGCCTTGAGTGCGCACACCTGCTTCTTATATTCGCAGCTCGGAAATGAATACCTGCGTACTGCTTGACTTTATGAATCGTACATAACGTTCACTTTCGTTGCTCTTTTTTTTTTGCAATAATTATGACTCGCAAAAATATTTTACGTACATATCACATCAGGCTCGTACACTAATGCAAATTTATGCTCAAAGTTGGAAACGATATCGCGAGCATTATTTTGTAATTAAATCGAATCGTGCGCGCTCTGACGGAAAAGTAATTGCGACGACGAGAGGTTTCCAATGTAAATTGAAGCTATTGGAATATCTCACACACACAAATGGAAAACCAAATCGATTACATTCGACCTTAAACTTGAAGAGAGAATTGGATAACGTCTGATTTACACGCCGACGTGTATGTGTGTGTGCTGTCGTGTTGTGCGTATTACGTAAAGTATATGTACTTAAGGCTTCACTGGGGGACTGCTACAACGAGTTAAAGAGGCACTTTTCAGACCACATTTTGCTTTTATTCTCTCACGTATGAACTCTCAAAATGGATTTCGTCTGCAGAATAAGACAATATACGAACAAAATAACGCGAACTGAAAACACACGGATGGGAAGAAAAATATGAGTCGCAAGTGTAAAGTTTACGCAAATTCGAATTTATGCACTCGCTAAGATGCATTTACAAGAGACGAGCTTTTCACAGAAGCCAAGTCAGCTTATTTTTTCTGCCGTTCTTTTCATCCTCAGCTGATCTTTGCGCATCGAGCAGTGACGTTGATGCCTTGAGCTAATAGCATGTAAAATATCTCTCGCAAGTTTACCAAGTTTTTATAACAAGCGCCCACGTGTTTTTCGAAGAATTTCCATTTTGGCTGCGATTACAATACGAATATAAAATGACGTTAACGTATATATAGTATATAGGCAACATCAGCAGCAGCAGCAGCAGCAGCAGCAGATAGCATGGTGTGCATGTGCAAATTTGATTATCGCAATAGAGCACGTTGTTGTTTGCCGCGCGAGGTTCAAAGACCGATTAAACAAAAGAAATTGAGGTCGACGAGGAGAGTAGCGCGAGAACTTGCATAGGATTTGCATCGGAAGCGAGCAATTAATTTGACTCCAAAGTGCGCGATCAAACAGCAGCATTTGTATCGACGAATGCAATTTGCCGTCGTTTTGTCATTTTAAGTGAAACGCCACAGTGTCTTGTAATCTAATTCTCGACGCGCGCCGGTGGAGGCATTATTCCGAGAACGTCTGGGATTCCCCTCGCATAGCTATACATATGCATGCATTTTCTTTTCATGCGCCTCCCGTTTGTCTCTCTCATCGTATACGACTGTTACAATCATTAGATAACGCTGTGAGGAAGAAACATTCTTATTAATATATTAATGCGCTGCTTGCAATTAATGAGCTTAAACGCTATCAATCACAAATATAATAACGCGTTATAATTATTATTATTATTATAGTTTTTTTCCTTTTTAAATTCAAACAGTATTTGAAGTCGTTAAGGACACAGAAATGCACACGCTATATATACGAGAAATCGAAAAAGATAATAGACGTCAAGATGCGTCGTCGATGCGCAAAAGTGACGAAATAAGTTTTGCATATATGACGAGGGAGAGTCAAAGACAGAGAGCCCAGTGTACAGTCGCGACGATTTCTTTTGACGCAAATCGTGAAATCGTAATGGAGGAAGACTGTGTTTGGAAAGGCTATTGCGAGGCGGCGTCATGGTGTGTCTGTGTATATTTGGCATTTAAAGATTTCCATTATAAGTGAGAACTGCGTTTGCAATTTAAATCCTATCGCGCGCATGTTTTTATTTAACAAAAGTTTGCCATTGAGTAAATTTCTATTACGTGCGCATCATGCTCCGAAAAAATTCCGTCCGGAGACATGTATACGTAATGAAAATATTGGAAAAAAGATCAATGAGTTATATAGCAAGCACGAAAATTCCATCGTAACGATTTTTTCTCTTGGTTTTTATAATTAAAAAACGCTTAAAACGATAATGATCGACGAGGAATTTGGCGCGATTAAATTTCGCGCAAGCAAGTAATAATTTCACACGATTTGCGTCCGCAGAAATTCGCCGAAGATATGCCGAGTGTTAAACGCTCGACACATACACCTCGGGCTATAAGGTCAATTCTGTCGGTAAACAGATCGGTGTCCTGCAAGCGCGTAAGTATATAAGAAGACGCGTCATCGTTTGAATAATATCGGACTCGTGATGCCGACTGATTCGCGCGTCAATCGTATTTTAACCGAGAAAAATTGCAATAAATCAATAAAACGAGTTTCGAAAAATAATGCAGCTATACAGATATGTCACGTACCATCAGTAGTAAGTGCGCGTATGGTCAGACTCTGCATCTCTCTCTTCGCTTCATTTGAGCAGCCGATGCAGTCTCGGATTACTCTTGCCGTTAAGGAGGATGCGCTACTTCTAAGATTGCATACATCGCGCGTGATGAGTGTTTTTTTAAAAATTGATATTGCAATATAACGAGTGTTGCTATTATACGAGTATAAAAACATTAAATTATGACAAGGATCGAGTCCGAGTGAACGGCTCACCGATGCGTCGTCATATAAATTTCCATGGAATACACAAACGGCGGCGATTAAGTCTGGCAATGGCAAATCAACACGTGCCGAATTTTCGTGAACGTTCTGTTCCATTGACAAACGGTTAAATAAACACACGAAAGCGAAAATTTTGATTCATTTTTATTCCAAAATCTATATACTCTGCGAAGCTTTTTAACCGTTGGATACACACGCTGAATGACAATGAATTCAGTCTGTTCTTTATAAGGCAAGGCCGTTCGGGGAAAAAGAGGTGAATGAATTATAATGTGTGTGTGTATGTGTGGTGTCCGTTTTTTCCCCAATTACAATAGGTATATAGAAGCAGTCGATGTAGACTGTATTTGGGTGAACGACTCGCACGGCTCTTGTGATGATGATAAGTATCAGGGATTCGCTCTTTTCTCTCGCGTGATGCCGGTGATCGTACGATCGGATGATCGCCTGATGTTAAGCGCGGCGCGCGTGAGCAAGATGATTATTATTTTTTCTTTCAATCTTAATCGAAATTCGAAGCGACGTAATGCTTCCTTATTTGTGTACATATGCAAATGAGTTTGTTGACGACGTATCTCTCTCTCTCTCTCCACGTGTGATATACATATTACAGTTTGAATATTTGTGTAATGTAGGGATAGCAGGTGATAATATATCGCGGCAATATGTGAAAATTTACAGATAAATGTATACGCAGCGCGCGCAATGTAAACACGAGTGTATTAGCCGAGTGATTCACAACATAGCCTAAATTCAATGAGAAACCGTTAACAACGCTCAGGCGACTCGCTCTGATGTGTATTGCGACGCGGAACCGCACAAGCGACCGACTTTTATGTTTATAGAATGTCCTTTTTTTTCTCTTCATAAATACGAACGTTTACGAATCTCAACTGGAATTTTCACTTTTCCGCGATGTCGACAAAAAAAGAATGTCGCGCAGTACAGCCGATAATCGTTATACTTTGTGCCGAGCAATTAAAATAATAAGTTTAGCGATACAGAAGGAAAAAAGAATAAAAGTCGACTCGAAAGTCGACGCGGTGTTTTACATACACATTCTCGAACGAATGTAAAATGAAATAGCGAATATTCTTCTAAATAAACATTGCGTCCATATGTATACATACAGTCATCACCGGAAGTGAAATAATTGCATTTGCGCGATGACGCGTCTTCTGAAACTGTGGCATCGCGTCGCTGACGTGTTTTCGCGCAGTGCGCCACTTTTTCCAACTCTGAAAATCGCCGGCGCTCTCTCAACGCAGTCACAATATCGATTTTCGCTCGACAATACAGAAGAGTATTATTAGCTGCAGAAAGAGAGAAAAGCGTGTATGTATACTATTACGAACTTTCGCACGACAATGTCAAAGGATGTCATCGACACCAAAGGCGAATGTATATAGGTATGATGTATGTACGTATACATTAGAGACTCGCTTCAATGAAAACGAGGAAAATGAGAGCGAAAAATAAAGAGGGGAACATCGAGCGAGGCGACTTTTCCTTGTGGAGTCTGTGATTATTGCTGCCCGATGGAAAGTCGAAAATTGCACGCGGGAGAGAATCCGGTCCGACGAAATTTATAAAGGGAGAGAAGAGTAAAAATGGAGCCATGTCGGGGCGCCTGCCTAACCTACAAAACCGGAAGCATAGCACCCTATATACACCTATGATATTCGAAGTGCTGAAACTCGGCTTGGGGCGAGTGTCACAGTCGGCCGATCGAACAACTGGCGCATCCCGACGAATCGATACTTCATAAGAAACACTTTTATAGTCACCTCTCGCGTGGACTCCTAGAAAATTCCACCAACAGCAGCAGTAGCAGTAGCAGCAAACACTGACTTCCTCGATTGTGAAGAGTAGCGTGAGAGTATGAGGGGAAATTTCACTCGCGGAAAATTGTCAAGACCGGCTTTGACGAACAAAATATAATATAATAATACCGCTGTGTGAGTGAATGTGTATGTCGCGCTGCTGCTTGTCACCGTTTTACAATACAACAATAATCAACTTTTTTTCGATTGATTTCTCAAGAGCGGCGCGTCGTCGACTGCGAACGCGGTGTGCGGAACGGCTCGCAAAGGACTACCAGCTAGCAGCTACTGGCTTCGCGCTGCGGGCGCATCTCGTAGTTATAAATGTGTATAGTGTGCGCGAGGCGAGAGAGGTGTGTGTATAGGTACCGCGAGTCTGGGGAGTTGCCGCACTGAGCTGTGTGCGTAGCGTAGACAGCGCCGAGCGCGCCGGCCGTGGTCTGACATCAGACCATGTGGCAACGACCAATGGAAACACGACCCGCCGCGCGTCTGCGCGCAGGCTCTGGCCACCACCGCCCCGCGCCGTATTCGAAAACGTATACTCCTCGACGTGGTGTCTTGTACACGCACACACACACACACACACACACCTCTCTCTCTCTCTATTACTGTATAGGTACACCTACCCATGCGTAGGAGCAGCCTGGATTTGCGGTGCGTGTCAGTCGCGCTGGGAATGCCGTTTTTTCTTTTCTTATGACACGATATAGGTATAGTTATACACGTGACGAGAGATAAGATTTGCGCGCTTTATTTTTTTTTTTTACCTCAAAGTTTCTAGTCAAATGGAATTTACACTGTTTCCGTTATTTTACATAAAATTATTTATTTCGTACATCTCTTATCGCGCACTTATTCGCAACGTCAAGTTTTCGGGAATAACATATTATTCATCACCCCATAGTATATAGGTACCTGTAATATAATGTTTACATATCATCAGTTTAAGTATAGCAGAAAGTTCCAAACGAAACGAACGACGACGTAAGCGGAAATCCCTCGACGATCGAGCCTCGATATACCTATATGTATACCTACATACATCTTTTTCATCACGCATAATGGAACGAGTCGCCCATCTTCCATC
>UCQR01000955.1:0-14088 GCA_900474235.1 Cecidostiba semifascia
ACACTATATATATATATGCATACAATGAAAGTTTGAACGGGTGTGTATACATATACTGTATAGTACGGGAATTCGAGTAGTTGTGTGTGGATGTCATTAATTGATTAAATGCAGTGGCTAATACACTCCTGTGTACACAATTGCATTTCGGGATTCCCCTCCGACTACTGCCATAAATCCTCCTACTTTTAACGCGCGTTTCCGCCAGATAATATAAATCACAATTACACGGTTGAGATGAGAGAGACTGAGAAAAAACAGACTGCATAATAATTGACACCAAATAAGTGTGCGCAAGAGCAAGAGGGACATAATAAAAGATGTTGCGAGCAATATGAGTTGAGAAAAAAAAGCGACAAAATAATTTTCTGCTCGATTTCTCGAGGAAAAACCGCATTACTGAACGAACAGAGGATGCAGGACTCGTGATTCACACGCGTTCGTCACGGAGCCGGGATTGATGATAAATCGTTACGTCTTGGCGTCTATGACGAGAGGTGTGAAAATATATGACGCGACTCTCTGTGCTTCCTTTTTGTTTTCGTACATGTACGTACGTACATGAGCATTTCTACAAGGAATGTACAATAAATTCTCGTTAAAACACTTTTAGGGGGCACATACCTACCGGGCCACGTTTCTTTCGGTTTTTTACAACATTCTGATAGCACAACCAGTTTAAGTTTTCTCGTGGAAAATTTAACATGGGAAAATTAACGAAAGTAGCCGTTTTGGAAGTCGTAATGTTTAAGATCGCCAAAGAAAATTTTATATTGCTAGAGAAGAAAAGTATAAAAGAAGAGATTTATAATTCGGAAAAAAATTGTCAAATAGGGCTGATTGAGTACAAAGTTGTCTACGTTTAAAAACACGTAAAAAAACTACGTTTTTAATTAAAATTCCAGACATTGAGTACATGCCGTTGAACAATGGATACTTATTTTACTACGCTGAATTTGAATGGCCGAGAAAACAGTGTCACACAGCACTGGGTTTTTGTACATTTTATGACATATAATGTCGAGTCAATAAAAATCGAGCTAGAAAGGTATGCTCCTATTATTAAAATTTGCTATTTTCTGATCCTTCTAACTTGCGATTTAAGAAAAAGATTTTTTTTTAAAGATTTCCTCGTATATACGAGAAATTAAATTGACTGGCGATAATGTGTGCCAATCTTTCGTATTCGTGCTCCATTTCTCTCGTATTCGTGGTCCGGTAGGTGTGCCCCCTAAAAAATATTTTTTTCCATTTTTCAACGGAGTTATTGCATACTTCTCGTAGAAATCCTCACGTACATACGTGTATACAGCTGAGAGAAGCACGTGTGCATGTGTAATACATGTCAGTGTGTATACTGGGTCGAGCTTCATTTGGGAGTCTGACGACGTGCGGTACCGTTTCGTTCATCTCGAACGCCGTTTGGGGGAGTACCCTGATTATATGCGTATAGGTATACCACGTCTCGCGGGGAATCACACTTTTTCTTCTAAACCGAGATTTATTGCTTCTTGCGACCTGTTTTGCGTCCCATAATCGCTTATATTGTTGACGGGTGTCTGTGGAAAAGCTATAAAACCGTGAGATCATGCTTGAAAAGTATTATGGAAAAAAAGAAGCTATTATCGGAGATAAGAATAACACGATGCAACATCGGATGATGCTTCTCACAGTTCAAGGATTAATCTTTGGATGTAGGTTAACACCTAGTTTGTTTAATTTCCAATGACAGACTTATTTTTTGCTATTGTCGGTATTGCTGATGGTGTATCTTTTCGTGATTATAGCCAACGACAATCAGCACGAAAACTCGACTGTCATTATATACACTACCTCTTTATATATATACATTGAAATTCTTGACTTGATTGTATTTTTCTTATGTATATACCGATCACACTCGTTTCGCAATATATTTACCTCTGATCGTTATTACGGCGCATTATTGTCGCGTTCTACTTTAGTTTACATATACCACCGTCATACAGCTGTCTACTATCGCTTATATATTTGCGCGCGATAACTGTAGCTTGTTTAATTTCCGATCGAAGATATATGTTTAAATCGATCTCGATCGGTAAGAGGTGCGCGCACAGGTATATACTCGCGGCAAAAATAAACAGGAATTTCGACGCGTCATCGAGTATTTACAGACGTTGTACTCACTCAAGACCTGAAGCCCGAACATGACCAAGAAGCCGAGGATGATCGACAGGTACTGGAACAGTCCGTCGCGATGCTTGTGCAGAATCTCGAAGAAGACTACGTACAGCAGTGTTCCTGATGCCAGTCCCTACATATGTAGAGAGAATCATGTTACAATTAAATACTGTATCGAAAAAAAAAAAAAAAATAAAAAATCGTCGGTATAATATATGTAAGTGTACCGACCTGCAAAGCTACGGCAGCGGGTCCACTTGCGGCAGCGCTGTTGCCGCCCACGAGTATCATACCGATACCGATGCCCAGAGGCGACACTACAGCAAACATACACACGTACACGTAGCTGAGAATGGCTCGAGTGCGCGAGGTCGTCAACTCCACGCCGATGCAAAAGGCGATGATGAACTTGTGCGCAGCCACAGCTCCAAACATGTACCTGTTGCAGAGAAAAAGGCATTCCTTATATTTGTATATAATTATATAAATACACTATTTTTTTCGGCCAATATCTGTCATTATTATCTTATCGGTAATTACGTAACGTATAGACAATATAAAATATAATGCGGCGTCCGGATATCGAGGAAGCAAAAGAAGAATTCCTTGAATCGAGTGTCGGTTTTATACCTTCCCACCGATAGAAAGTATGATGTATATGTATATGTAATATAAATACACTCACCAGACATATTGGGCCGAGCTCTCGAGGCCGATTGCGAGTCCTTCGAACAATTCATGGACCGATAGCCCGAGTACAATGAGGAGACCTCTGATCGCGCCATCGTGGAAGCTGTCGCAGTCTTCGATGATGTCGAGGTGCGTGTGGCCGATCTCGCATCTACGTATAAAGTTTATCAATGCCGTGTGTATACCGATCCCAGAAATGAAAATAATAAGAGATTTTTCATGAGTTGTGTGAATATTCTTTTTAGCTGCGTTAATTGGATCGCCATCAGAGCGATACTTAACTCCGATAGTTGATAACGCGATATAACTGTTTCAAGATACAGTATAATATAAAACTCACGTTTCTTCATGACGATGTCCGTGGCTCTTCCATTTCGGCGCTGGGGCGGCGACACTTCCGTAGCTATCGATCGACTCGGTAGAGTAGATGTTGACGTTGCTGCTCGTCTTTGAGGTGGTGTCGGTGGACGCTCTCTTTGGATGCCTGTGCCGCAGGTGAGCGTGAACTATCTCCTCGATGAGGTACATTATGAAGAAACTGCAAATGGAGCGAGAAAAGAAGCATTAAATACAATCGTAAAGCCCAGAGAGAAATTTCCTAATTACACGCTCGCCTGGACGATATTATCTTTTGCAATACTAATTATATTTATAGCGATATAGCAATAATAGATACGATTTTTTTCTTCTCTTTCGATACTTTTCCTCCCATTGTATATTATAGCTGTATATATATATACAATATTTACGGCGCGCTGCAGAGAGCTATTATTTTGCAATTGCTCTCGTTACAATATAACTTTCCTATCGTTATTCGAGCGATTATTTTTCTGGCTATATACAGAGAGAGAGAGACAGAGAGAGTATACGAATCGGCGTTGTTTATTACCCGGTGCAGCAAAACACCTTCGCCAGTGAAAAGTCGAGATGCGGAAAGATTCCATCCTCCATGAGGTGCTCCACACCTTCCTCGACTTCCGGCAGCATGTGCAGAAAGGTCGTGCAGAACAAGACGCCACCGCCGAAGCCCAGCAGTACGCTCACGTACTTGAACGATCTGTGAAGAAGAGAGAATATTGAGAAAAAAGAAAAATTTATCGCGGTTATTTGAGGGATCGGCACGACGTTTTTTATTCGAGTTTCGTGTCATATATACGTTTAAACAGGCCGCGTTGTATATTTTGGAAACATTCTCGTGGGTTCACGGATGTGTCGTTTAAACGTGCGATGAAAGCTTTTGGTTCTGAGAAATATAATACGTATTCGTGCATTGTAAGGTGCGTAACAAGTCAAATATAAAATGAATTACAGAATATGAAATGAACAAACTTTCAAGAGAAAAACGGGGTATTATAACGTTAGTGGACACAGCCGGCTCTATTGCGATATTTAATATCCGCTCTTTTCTTTCTTTCCGGAATTTCCCCTGTTTCTTTTTGCATAAATATAATTACTGTAATATTAAACTTGTCGTGTTTAGTGCCGCATGAAATAGCGAAGCACGCCTTACGCAATCCCTCTCGAACTCTTTACTACAATAGTATTAGATGGATATATATTTATAATATTTGGAAACTCTCTATTGTGAATGGAAAAATGACGCTTGCTGCTGTAATAAAATCGAGCTGAATATAATTATTAATTTCAAACACAAGCGGCTCATTAAAATTTCTAATTTCCAGCCGCCGTCCTTAACCTCGTCTGACCAGATCCGCTCATTTTCTACTTCAAATTAAGTAGACGTGCCCCTTCTTCAATTCTTCGACCATAAACTTTGCTGTGTATATTCGATCTTCGTTGCCGTAGAGATAAAAAAAATTCAAAATCGCGTTTAACGTTTTACAATCTTTAAAATGTATATACACTGTGCATATATATTCTCCCTTATCTCACGCATTGTACAAGTATTTTCGATAGTCCCCGTTACAGCTAGCAGACTATCGATCTATCTGTGTCAATTCAATAATAGAAGTTTTCATTTATAGAGCTAGTGCGCGGGCTTATTACTGTAAATGAATATACTACTCTATCAGCGTTCGAAAGCCCCCCCAATTTCCACGACGATAATCGATAAAACTATAATTACATTAAAAAGCTAAACTCACCTTGGATTAACGACCTGATTAGTAGAGATGATGTTGAAGCACTTGGCAATCTGCATCGGTATAATACCCATGCATATGCTGACGAGGCAGAGCGTGATCATAGTGACAGTCTTGGCGGTGAGGACCGAGCCCACAGCTGCATCCGCTGCCTCGTGATCGTGTTCATCGTGTCCGGCATCCGAGGCATTCATCGCCTCTGTCACCTTCGTCGCTATTATGTGCATCAGGTGCTCCGGGTTCTTGTCGTTTATATGCATCTCGAGATAATAACTTCAGCTGTATAGAAACACACACTTTTTTTCAGTAATAATGTAGTTATTCACTGTATGTGGAAACAAATGTTATCTTGTCTCAACGGAAAACGCGCGGAAGCTCAAAAGGAATCGCGATTTTTCTCTTTCGCTTCATTAGCCCAGTCGTCGTCGTCGTTTTCGCTGATGGTCTCGACGACAATGTACAAAGTTAACTGAACGCGACGACGTTTGATCGCGGAATGAACGCTGATTAAAAGAAAGAGAGAGAGAGAGAGACTCTCGACTACTGGCGCGTCTTTAATAATCGAACGCTCCCCGGAGTAATATATAGTGTCGCGCATCACGATCAATCAAAATTTTTCGGTCTCTCTCAAACGCAGATACTGATAAAAGCCGCGAGATTTTCGGCTGCGGGACCGCGTATATGTATATTATTAGGCTTTATCGCTCTCGCGTCAGCCGAAATGAACGGAACTGTTAATAACTTCGGCGATCGTAAGAGATTGTCTGTATCGTCAATTAGGCGTTTTTCTGCGCGATGCATGCCCGGGCTTCTTTTTTATCGATGTCATTAGGTGGCAGCTTGTTATATGTGTGTGTATTCGATTTTTTGAATTATATATTTGTTAGATTTGAAAACTTTGACGTGTGTGTGTGTGTGTGTGTTGTGCAATGATATATAATTAAGTTTTTATTGCAGTAGAAATCTTTACGATGCTGATAATAAATGCTGTGTATACGCGTGTGTTGAAACGTTTATAAAATTGAAAAGCAAAGCAGAAAAAAAACTGAAACAATGTTCTTGAAACAAAGTAGATATTTTAGCATAAAAAGCAATAGACATTGAAAATATACACGTTTTGCTATTGCGAAGAAAAAAAAATTGAAACAAAGTATTTTAGCATAAAAGCAAACACACGAGACATAAATATATCGGCTTTGATATCGATGCATATTTATATTATATTTATGCTCAAAGTGCGAGAATTCAAAGACTCGTTAACCTTCATGAATCATGCATCGTGTGCCAATAAAAAAACAGCGCGCACGGCGCGTTATAAGAAAATTCAGCGCCTAAGTATATCGCATATATACCAAAAATATCCCCAAGAAAATGTGTATACATCCCTATATAAAACAAAATAAAAATATATCTCAATAAGTGTATACCTATATATTATATACAAGATGATCGAGGAGACGACAAAAGTGCGTATAAGCTATTATTATACACACTGCGAGATTCCGGCGTACACAAAAACGGAAATAAAATCGCGCTGCAGCACAATAGTGTTGCTCTATATATCAGTGCGATATGAACGCGCGCGATAGATACACGTCAGTTCGCGATGCTTTTTAGGCTCGGACTCGTCGCTGCCAACTCAACGCGGCGCCTAATATAAAAGGTTTAACGCTCAGAGCCGAGGAGAGAGAGAGAGAAAGACTCGGTGTAGATATAGGCGCTATACTCTCGGCGCACAATAATAAGAAAGACTGATGCGGATACTCTCCCGCGCGGTGGGGCCGCAAAAAGCCGGGGAAGTAGGGGGCGCGAAGGGGGATATACACCGAAGAGAGCTGTGTAAGGTGAAAGAGGGAGAGTACAGGAGTCCGGTTGTGCGACGCGCGCAAAAAAAAGAAGCTATATCCTCTATAACGTTCTTTATAAACTTCGCGGACTGACCAACGACAGGGAATTCCGAAATGGAATACTTATTATATAGCTGTTTTTGATTTTTTATGAGCTTGGGTTTTTCGACTTACGTGATGCGTGGCCTGAATATATAATATAAGGGCTCGTGTGTGATGTTGATGATTCTCCAACGCGTGATGTCTTCGCACTGCAGAAGAAAGAAGAAGAAGAAGAAGAAGTAGCTTGCGCGGTCGAGCGTAGGCGTTTGGAGAACGAAATATTTAGAGTTTGGGGGCAAGTGGCGATGATGCGCACATCAGTATAGAACACGACGATGCGCGCTGCAGCTGGAAATTGCGTAAAGATTTGCTGGTTTTCGTTCTATTCCGAGAAGGTTTATTTCGAGGGCGACAGCTCTTGCCGCGTGTGCAAGTATTATATTTATAGTTTTAGTTTTATACTGACTTGAGACAGCGTGGCGAAAAACAATTGGCCGGGAACATTTTTCGAAACGAACTTCTTTTACGACACTGCATTGTACTTGCGGCTATTATACATTGTTTATAGCTTTGGCTTTATGCGGCGTCACGATTTTGGTTGAACTTGTCACGCGTATTTTAAACGAAAATTCTTCTTTTCTTTTAAATATTTTTATGAGAACGCGTCGATAAAGCGCGCGTGTTCGCTACTTTTGCACTCGAATAATATGTTATAATATTTTCGAAAAAAAGGAAAAACTGTGCGATGGAAACTCGCGGTTATTAATTTAATTCTTCAAGCCTAAGCAGATCTTATCGATCGCTATTATCGCGTCTGTGATGAGTATATGAAATTCAAGAGTCTTCGAACTATAATGTATCGCAGCTGCTTATCGACAATTAATTTTAGGCTTTGCGAAAAACATTAGGTTGTTTTGCAAGGAAAGAATTCTGCTGAAAGCCGCACGTAATGCTGATAAGAGCTGCTTCTCGGCTCGTCGAGTACCTACAAGGCGTGATCGAGACTTTACGGAAAGTTCCTTAACGACGCGCCTAAACGAATCCGCGATAAATAGCGACGTCTCTTTTTGACACATATACAATATATTGTTATCGAGCAATTCTCCGTAATCGGCGACGATCTGTGTTTTTTTTTTGCGAAACCTCAAGCCTAATCCCAGAGATTAGGACGGCTGGACAGCCTATAGGAGCTTTAGGCTTCGGTTTCGATCGCTATCTTTTCGCGACGATAAAATACTTTTAGCCGAGTCTTTTATACACTCGACAAAACGTCGATCGTCTCTCTTGTCAGCGCAGATAATAATGTATTGGAATATATCCACGCGCGGGCTTTTGACTTGAACCTAATTCGGCGTTTTTAATTAGAAGATAATATTTAATGGATGTGTGTGTGCACGTGTTGAATTTCATGCGGATTTGTAAGAAGCTATTTGCGATGAGAATGACTGCAAAATTGAAATAGTATTGCAATGATGTGTTATGTTAATTAATTGAATGCGTTGCGATTTTCGCTGCTGAAATAAAAGAATATTCGTTCTGATGGAGGAAGCTTAATAATGGTGGAAATTCGAGTTTCACTTGATTTATTAAGTTAATATTATGGATGTAACGTTAAAAATATCTAGGTGTATAATGAAACCATAAAACCTTTTTAACATAAATTAATTATGATACAAATTTCAAATTATTATCGATAAAAAAAAACATTTTCTCGTGATACTACTGGATAAATTGAACAAAAAGGATTTAATTCACTTAATATATTTCAAGAATAATAGGAGGAAACTTTACATAGAGTAGCTATTTGTGCTGATTGCCAATATTCATCTTGAAAATGAACATAATTGTGAGTTATTGTTTGAAATGAATGAATTTGCTCATTTTCTTATTCTAGCTATAAATATGGAATTGTTCACGTCAACAATATTATCACGTATTTTATTCATGAATGATAAATTCGTGTTTTTCACTATGACGCGTTACTTTCCAATTCTACGAATCACCGCAAAGCTCTGTTCAATTTTTGCCTACTAACTTTCGACGTCGCCGCCTGATTCTGTATATATTGGGCGAATTTTACGTTTCGTATTTAAATGATAAATCAATTTGCCGGAAGCTATGCGTGTCAATAAATTTTCAGCGATTGATTTCGACTCTCGACTGCAGGAGAAAACAGGAAATACGGTTTAAGCAAAACGTTGTCACCTGTGAATAACAAAAATACAAAACAAATATGCAGACAAAGTTATAAGACACTGCTGCGGTAGTACATTGATCCTTGAACTTTTTATTGCCGAAAATATTTGTAATCTTCAAACTCAAATGTACATACAGAATTGCCTTACGCAAGCAAATTCTTGATTTAAGGTTGCCACACGCGCGTCTCAGTGCGAGTCTACAAAAATTTTTTTTTTGTCTGCTCCAACGAGAAAAAAAAGACACATTTACGTCATCAACTGTACGCATATTAGTGTACCTCAATACACACTGAACTAATCGTCTTTTCATCTTGCCACATTGTAACGTCTCAGACTCATCTTGAAAAATATAATAATGAACACGTGTGTTACGAATCGGTAAACAGTTTAATACCGCAATAATGTAGGTGTATTATGAGCAAACAGAACAAATACTTATATATTCTCGAGTATGTGAGAAGAAGAACTTCCGAGAATACAAAAAATAGAAAAAAAGCATAATGTAGAAAACATAATAACATAAATATATATACAAACCGCTACGGGGGGAATTCCCAAGCGGTATACACACATATATATATATATAGAGTCACGCGCGTGAGTCGCGAGCGAACTTCTTACACCTGCGTAATATAGCCTATATGCGTATACGAGAGATCTATATGCACTGCATATAAAACACACCAGCTGCAGCTAAAGTAGATTTTATATCATAGAGATTGAGCGCGCGGTGACGCAAAAAAATAGTCTGTCGGCTATATCTTTCATTTTCTTTTTTCATATTTCTGAATTTAATTTCGATCTTGATATATAATATCGGTATATATATATATAGTGTAGTGGACCCTAACAAGAACCTGTGATCGAGACTTATAAATTACTGCAGATTATATATATGCACTGATGCATTTTCCACGCACGTGGTATCTACGATTTATACATGTATACACATTGGATGGCGTAATAAGTGAATGGTAGGTGTGTGTCCTGAATAAAGTGAAAACATATCGTCGGCATTCTTTGCACTAGAACTTTATTCCAGATCGCGCAGCCGCGCCATTGAATTTCGCTAAACTTTTTATCACCCGCGTATAATCGTCGGTATATAAATATTACAAAACAAATTACTATTTTTATCTTCAAGTCGCATCATCAACAATAATGTCACGAGTTTATTCACTTCAATTTAGAACAATAACGATGAGATTACTATACAAACTCATCTCTCGCGCCGCGCAAAGTCGTTAAAATTTTCATCGCGAAAAAAAAAACAATTACGCATCATCTCTCTATATATACTAATAATAATATACCGGTTCGTCAAGAGCAACAAAGAACTCTGCTCTATTTCCACGCAAAAGCCGATCGATCTATCTCCCGTCGTTAAGCAACATAATCTCCCGCCAACGCACAGACTTGTACGCGCATATACATATACTTATAAAAAGGCTTACCGTAAACAGCGAGGATCCTGGAACGAGTGCAAGAGTCGCAGAAGGAAAGTGCGTTTATATCTTTGCGAACAGGTGAATCCCCGAGTGTCGCGTCTTCTCCGCGGAAAAGCTGTCTGATGTACAGTACAGAGTATATTGGCGGCGGGGAAAAACTGCGCCGCCTGTATACACGCGTAGATATTAGTGTGTATATATACGATGTTTTGTACGAATTAGCGCGCTCGAGCGGCGTTTTTCCGTGCGCCTCTCGTCGTGGCGGAAAACGATCGACTGAACGCACGCCGGCGATCGGTTGCTTTTGCTCGCGCTCGACTCAACTGATGAAGGAGAGAGAAAGAGATCGAGAGCGAGATCTGGCCATGGCGTGTTACGAATTTTTCTTTCTCGTGATTCTCTACATATATATATATTGTGTATATACACCTGCGCAAATATATTTATGTATATGCGAAATGCCGGTCGCTTCGACGAAGCCGATGATCGCGGGACACAGCTGTGCAAATGTGTGGCAATTCGTTTTCTTTTATTTTCTTTTTTTTTAATGTTTTTCGGAATTACGCCGCGGTGTGTATTGAATTGCGAATATATAGACGGCTTTTATGGACTAGGTGTGTTTTATGTATGATGAATTTACAATGATCACCGTGAGCTGTAATAAGCGACTTGTTTGAGATGTTACGCATATCCGATAATAATGTTTCTTTTATTAAACTTATCTAATGAAAATCGCGCGTGTGTCTTATTCTCATCATACACATATATACACACAAGACACATCGATTTTCCGGACGCATGGCGATACACGTATATGCATGTGTATAATTTACATCGCGCGTCATGTCGGCAATTATAAGATGACACGAAGATGATGAATAATATACGTACTCTCGCGCGCGTCTCTCCAGGTATTCGGGAAATCCGCAGGCGAAACAGACGGTATATATAGCGTGTATGTATATAGCCGATGGAAATTGCTACGATTTTTTTTTTCCTTTTCACTTTCCTCTCTGATGCTCTGTAAGTATACAGACGATGGTCATCACGCTCGGACGAAGCAATAACCACTACAGTATAGTACTATAGCATAGCTCGAAGCGACGATGCGCCTCAAGTGACAATTAGCGCCAGCTGTTCGACTTCCTTGGCGCGCATTTCTGTATATGCATTTTTTCATGCCTATCCTAGCTTAGTGACGTATGCATACGCTGCTCTGGTACTATTATATAGATGTACTGAGAAATTCGCTGCAACTTTTTTCTTCATCTTCTTCTTCTTCTTCTTCTTCTTCTTCCGTCCCACGGCATATGATAAGATAACGCACTTGTATTATTATTATAGAGACCGAAATAAATGTCATTTCTATATAAATGACGCGTTGTTGCATGTGTGCGCGCGCGTGATGAGATAATGCAGATTACGTGAAGCATCTTCTTGATATGTACCGAGGGTGTGCCAAATTTCTTCGTAAAAATAATTTCAAAGGCATATGCATCAGAGAGCTTAGCTATTATATAGCTATATTACGTAATAAACTGCACATTGCATCCAAGTATCGCTTTTTTGCGTATATCTATCTCGGCGTGTCCAACTTTTTCCATGCACTTCAAACACGTGTCTATCTCCTCGCTGCATTTATATATCTCTGTATATCTCTCAACTTTTCTACTCTGGCAAAATGAGATAACGCTTATTATGTCACGCGTATTGCAGCTAGCGAGGATCGGTATATGTCCATATATTACAAACAACGAGGCCGTTTCCTCGTTCCGCGCTAATCAGAAACAATCGTGTCCCCTAAAAACGCCAGACAGTCGTGTAGACACATCCACTCTCGGCCCATCAATCGTGTCGTCGTATATCCATATAATAGGAGCTCTCGGGAGACGAATCAATTTCGGCGAAAACGACAAGTATAAGATCGCACGGGGGCGTCTCTTTGTCGCGAATCCGAATCGATTCTGCGCTTGATTCGCTGTGTGTATTAAGCAAAAGTTCTCAGTCTCTCGACTATACTCTATATAGACACACTCAGTCAAGGTCGACTCTCTGGTAGCGGCAGTCAATTTCGCCTGGAAGTCGATTATATCGTGTCGGCGCAGATGTTCGTGCCAAGAGTTAGGAGCGCATCCCATTGCTCGCTATGTGTATATGTGTATTATATACGTTTGTTATACGATCACACGTCACAGAGACGCGCGACGGTATATTTGTAATGTATAATCTAGCGGATTATATTCGGCGAGTCCGGAAATCCGATATAGCCTTTTCGGATATAGTTCATTTTTTTCTTGTGAATCTTTCAAGTTTCGCATTTATTGTTCAACACTGTGTCGAAATCTTTAAAAAATGTACTTTTGGGTTCTAGAATCTCGAAAAATTTTTTTCAACTTTCGGCTTCTCAAGCTTTTCTATCTTGTTTTATAGGCTAAAAATAATGAAACAGAAACGTCGATTAACAGTGAACATCGACTGTAGAACATTTTTTGTATAGACATATTACGGTTAAGCATATAAAGATGACTTTACTGCGCAGATCGTAACAATGCACCTAAGTAAAAGTCGAAACATTTTTGTTCACAAAAGATAATAAACGTATAAATAAATCATCAAAAACGGATGCTCCGGTGCAAAGATATGAGCGATTGAAGATAGTAAAAAATAGTCGAAAATTTCAGATTTTGCGAAAAAAGGGCATTTTTATCCAACTAATTATCTAACTAACTAATTTTTATCCTTTAATTACTAAATTTAAATTGAATGACTATCCTTCCTATGACTATCATCTTTTATGAAAAAAATGTTGACTTTTAGATGCAAAGTTATATATGTATCTTCACCATAGTATGCCTAGAAAAAGTATCCTTAGGTCGATATTTCCATTATTCACCGATGCTTTTCTTCATTTATTAGCATACAAAACAAGATTGCCATAGTGTCAAAAGGTTGAAAATTAAAAAAAAAAATTCGTGATTCTGGGAACTCCGAAAGCGCGTATTTTTTGAGATTTTACCATATACTCACAATAGAGGAGATGCGGTGTATATACATATAAGTGTTATAATACTGGCGTGCGCGACGAGTGAGTCAGTCGCTTTTTCAGACGCCGCCGCGGCGACGCGTCCACGTGCATACTTAGTAATAGGATAGGGCAAAAAATCGGGGAAGCATATATATAATATAGTTTTCGAGGCGCAGTATAGTAGTATAGTAGTGTGAGAGTCAAAACGACAAAGGAATTCTGATGTGGAGATCTACTGAATTGTTATAATATCTGACGAGCGAGAGATTCTCATACATTAACGGATGCAGTGCAGACGTACGAAAAATCGATGTATACTGTGTTGTATTACAATTCAATCTCATATATGTTATAATACGCGTTTTGAAGTATATAATAATCGCACTTTTTAACTAAACGTAACGTCCATCCCAGTGCAACGTTGTGAATAATGTGAGACGTCGCGGTGCACTCACGTCAAAGCGTGTTCAATATTTACGTCCGATATAGTATATCGAAACACGAGGATAATTTCAGATGCACAACTGACTTTAGAATATAAAAACATAAGACACATATATAACAGCACTTCACATC
>UCQR01000955.1:14108-27592 GCA_900474235.1 Cecidostiba semifascia
AAAAAAGCCTAATCGACGGACAACAGGCTAATTGTCCTAGACAAAGCGGGCGGCTAATAAACAACGTACTTACCATTACCAACAATGAGTATACATAATACATATAGGTATACAACAAGCCATTCTCTCACTAACATCAACGACTAACATATACTCTCGCAATGAACGACTCAGCCTCGAGAGCTAGTGTCGCCATCTTCCAAGCCGTCGCGCAACTTGTGAATATTCTTTTCTCTCTCTCGGATGGGTAACGGCGAACTTGTTTTCCACCTGTCAGCAATAGCTACGAGAGTTAGCCTACTTTCGTTCGCAGCGAGATCAGTAGTGTCTACTGTGTCTAGTTTTCGCGGAGAATCATCATCAACGCCGCGCCTCTGTGACATTCGAGTCTCACTATTTTCTTTTTTGCTTCTCTGACATTGTGTGTGCAGTTGGTCGACGCAGTGCTGCTAAGTAGCCTTCGATGACGAACGCGTGTCTTGTAACACGAGCATATCGGGGAGTTGTCTGCAGAGCGATCGCGAGAGGACTGGAGAAAGTTTTATTTTTGCTTCAACACAGCTCTCGGTGAGTAAGTATACTTGTAGATCGTTTTCGTGTGTTTCGGATTGAACCGATTCGAAGATGGACGAGGAGAAGATGTGGAAGGACTTCTACTACAAGGTGATCGAGGAGAAGGAGAGAAAACAGAGGGAACAGCAACAGGATCAAGACAGCCACGAGGCCAGGTAAATGTATAAATATACCGGTGACGTTATTGTAGCTGCTTTTTTTCTTCTTCTCTCTTTCAGCGGGTGTTTCCCTGTGAATAAATAATTCCTTGCGTATATTTGTAATAGCTACACCTTAACGCAAACATCTTTTACAGCTTATTCAGCGTCTGCCTTTACAATAACAATGTCTATAACGTCGTTCCCAGATACTTTTGGTAAATATCATCCTTGCCGATTTTTATACCTATGCAACCGCCCCCTATAGTCTTATAGAATGCACGCATGATCGGTATTATGTAGCGATTATCATGGAGAACGAGTATGCGGCTAGTCGAAAATATTTGCGAGTTATTTTGGTGTTTGACTCATCTGCGATGATTTCCCGGTGAAAGGCCTGCCGCCGGTCTGCGTGAGCGTCATCGCGCCGATACTGAGAAAACGCGCGTGCTTTATGGTTCGCCGGCTCATACTTATATGTATACATATACGTATAGGATAAACGTGACAGTAATTAATGCTGAATATTATCGCTCTGTGTGACGGTACCAAGGATTTATGCAGAGCGACTTAACTGGCTGTGTATGTATACAATGTTTCAGCTGCAGATCGTTGAGATGAACTTGAAGGTGTTTATTGTGTTATGTGCTTGCAATTCGCATGATTATCTAAGTAGTGTGTGTATATATAGTTTTTGGAGCGTTATATGTATGTGTATGAATGTTACGTAGAAACGTCAGATATATTGCGAGATGAGTAGCAAAAGTTGTAAAGCTCGAGGAAGTTGTAACAATAGAGTCGTTCCAGTTCGTTAAATCGTTAATGTTTATAAGTGGTTGTAAGGCCGACGCCGGGTCTCTCGTCTCGGGGATCTACCTTACCGACGTATACACGTCTTATATTTCAGTTTGAGCTATATATATATAAGACGACACGCGAGTGAATAGTATTTGAAATAACGATCATACAATCGTTTTGACAAAGTAGATAGGTGGATTGAGTTATTTCAACCGCCTTACCATATTTGACTGTTTCTACTTGTCATATGTAGTGGAGCTTACCTCATTATTGGACAACCCGCATTGCCTGTTGGTCAATCTCGCTTTTCGAATTATTATACATGAAAGCTGCTGGTAGTAGTAACTTTTTAGATATTTAAATATTATCTAAAGAGATGTTTTAGTTTATTTTGGTTCCTCGAGTAAAGAGTAAGGACATTTTATTTATATTATCATCCCAAATGTTTACGAAATTGTTTCTTCATTTGCCTGTTATATGCGCGGATATGTTATTATTGCGATGCTTTAATTTAATCCAGGCTTGAGAAATTGATAATTATAACGTACAATGTAAAAAGCTACCAAGCGCTGTTTTCGAAATTCGATTTGAGACAATTAAAAGTAGGTGCCTAATAATAGAGTATAAAGCTTCAAAAATGCTCCAAAATTTTATCTTATATTATTAGAAACTGTGTTTGTACTTTTGATGAACGATGCAAGAAATCAGAGATTGACAGATTTAATTTCATGGATTAACAAATTCAAAACCTTAAATGTCCAATAAGTATCACAAGACTCGATACGTTCTGCATGTTATCATACATAATTAGTATTCGCAAAACTGGTACTACATCGTTATTAATTCCCTACCAAACAAAGAATTAAACGACCCACTTTCCATTCCAGCTACTATGTAGCTGTATGTATCAACGCTCATAAAGAATTCCAAAATCGCAACGCTTATCAAAGATCTTAATTTAGCCGACTAACTCATCGCCCCTAAATCATGCACCTCATGACTCGTTCCCGTTTGCTCAGTATATACAATCAAACGCATCATGATGTGTATACACATGTGCAAAAAAGGCGCATGCAAGGGATTAATGCGGTATGCCAAAATCATGTGACACTCGGCGGCGCCTGATGATGTCTTTCGTGCGATGCATGAGCGCGACACAGAGAGGTATACTGCACGGAGGTGGAATTATGAATGGTGGATTAGTCAGTCGTGGTCGAGCAGATCGGCAAGTAACAGACGAGAGACACACGAGATTGCTGCATGAAACTTGGAGAAGCAGTGTATACAGTGGGTGTTCGACATGCAAAAGCTCGCCTACTGTTTGACTAACACGCTTGTGGCTACCTTTCGCACGTAATATTTGTTGCATTATTTTGTGTTTGTTTTTTTTTTGGTGATAATTAAGCGATGGCCAAGTATTCGCGGGTATAACAAAGCAAGTTTTTATGCAGAAATATTGCACAGTTTTTAAAAGAAAAACAAAATTTGCCTTGGCAGTGGAATATGTCAATATTTGAATAATATACTTAAAGAAGGTAAGCTAAACGTTAGTACAGGACAATCGCACACAAATTCATAGTTTAAACTAAGTAATCGCACTAAATAAATTCTATTCGTTGAATTTTTATACTAGGACGGATTTTCACTTAGTCAAAGTGAAACCACTGACTCGTAATTCAATTTGATCGATAATGCTAATCACACTAGTTTAATCGGAGATTTAATATAATTTAAAATAAGACATAATTTTAATGCATTTAATTATCATAATGTCAATGTGCAACTAATGCAATGGAACTGGTTTCTTTCTTGGAAGAGCACATACAGCATAATCCATAATTCTCTATAAAATCATTCGGAAATACCGCCTGAGTCCAGCGCGGATAATTGTATCTCCTATAATTGCATTTAATTATACTGGGAATATAATGCTCGTCTATGATCTATCCAAGGCCTTATCATTCTTTTTTTCGCGTTTTTCCCGATAATCGGACACTGCAGTTTATTCCGCTTTTTATTTGAAATCCAAGCGCCCGAACGCAGTTACGTACACACACATGTTTTTGCAGCAGCCGACCGTTACGCGAATTCTCCTTCTAAACAAAGACATACAGCTTCCTATATCTATATACCCACGAAAGAAAAAAAAAATACTTGGCCATCGCTGCATAATGTGCTTCTGCACATTTAACGAATCGTCGTCGTCGTCGTCATATACCATATAAAATATAAAGCACAAGTGTGTTTGTGTGCGGCATGTGTTTGAACATCAAGGATCCAGGAGGAGGATGGCGGTTTCTTCGAGAAGCTCGGCACTCGGCTGGCAGAGAAAGTGGAAGCCCAGCAGCTCGAGGAAAGTTTGCCGCCTGAAGAGGAGGAAGAGGGTGAGACGACGGTTGTTGTAAAGCCAGACGACGGCGGCGGCGAGCCATCAGAGGAGAGGGTGGGCGAGGAAGCAGCAGCAGCGTCTAGCTGCCGAGCAGCCGTCAGCCAGGACGAGGAGGTGAACTTGTGCGTGGCCGAGAAGAGGGAAGCGCTTTACGCGCAGAAGGAGAACAAATTGCGGAGGGAGGTGAGCCGAATCGGGCAAGAGGAGGATGTGCCGCCGGTGCCCGAGACAGACAGCGAGTCGGAGGAGCACGAGACCGCCTACAACATCGTCGCTCAATCCGTTGGACTGAACGTGAGTGTATATACATGTATATTGGGGTAGGTATAGGTATATAGGTGGTATATAGCCGCGTGCGCGTGAGCGGCGTTTATTGCCGTTCTCTCTCTCTACTGTGTATACAGTATAGTGGCAAAAGGGTTCGGCGGCTGCAGCGGCTCTCGAGATTAGCGATGCTCTGCGGTATGGAGCCCACTTGAGGATCTGTATCTCAAGCTGCTGCCTGATGCCGCCCTACTGGCTATATATATATACACAAGCTGAATACGTTTACCTTTAACATTGAGAAGTTTGTCTACAGATGTTTCCCTCACTATAGTAGACACTCCCTTATTTTGTTATTATTGGAAAACACTTTAGTGTTTTCTGATTGTTTTCTCATAAAAAGAAAGAAAATGTTATACTCTCGTGCAACGCGCGATAAGCATTTCAATAACCGGCTTTTTCAGCTCACATTGAATTGCGATAAAGGGATCACCGATTGATTGCAGTTCGTAAAAATTTCATTTCTCTCTCCGCTCTCTCGGTCTTTCGCAACTATACCTCGAATTCCGCCTAATACTATCACAGCCGAGATTAGCGCGAGTCGATCCACTTTCTCGGAATCGAGATATTCGACATCAGTCGCGTATATTTTGTAAATACATCATATAAAATTATAAATTTTAATCGAAAAAGTCTCCTTTCTCGAACTGATGCAATCAAAGGCCCGTAAAAAATGCACACACACACACACACACACACACACACACACGTTCACCGGCAAGCGCTTCCTTACCGAGTCCATCAGCCGCCGCAAAGTATTGATTGCAGGACACACAAGGCGCAGTGGGTATATATTGATATTCGAAATGAGGTGTAGTTCAGTTGCCTTGGTGCAACGCGCGCAATATGGCAACAACACTCGTGATAATACCGGTTCCCGGTTCTGCGTCCCTCAGGGGTTTCGCGGTTGAGCGGAATATTGTTAAGAAAGTTAAGAAAATTATCACTCCTACGGTTATTCATGTGCGGAGCAAAAAGCAACCGGTGAGTATATATATATATACACGAACGGATAACAACATTTTTTTGATAAAAGACAGTAGAGGCAGTTTTATCGGCTGCGCTTTAGAGTTTCGGTGTATGTGTAGTTGTTATTTTCTTAATATAGGAAAAGTGTATTAATAATAGATTATATCTCGCGAAGACAGAATGTTTTCCGTGTTGTGGCTAATTGTTGTGACACTTCTGGTTCTTTACAACAGATTGAAGATATTATATTATTGTCGGATGTCACTCAACTCTGACCTTCCGTATTCCACTAAAATGTATTATTAGAACGTGCATAGCGATAATTGCTGTGCGAAATCGCAGCTATATTTCACGCGCGCATACCCGTATCAAGTTTCATCGGTCAATATAAAAGCTCGAAAAAAAGAAGCGCAATGAGTATATATCCAAAAAAAGCTCGCTGCATATAATGTGTACCGCGTGAACAATCAAACTCAAGCTCGCATCCGCTGCAAAAGTTTATTTTCTTCGCGCGAGCTTTCGGAGCTTGCGCTGCACTATACATACACAACGGCTTCATCGATATCGTTCCAAGAGATGTGCAGCTTTTGCGTATATAATCGAGCTTTCAGCCGCGTTCTTATCTCCGGAGGCTGTGCAGTTCTCGGCGATGACGCGATCGAGCACCATCAGCCGGCTTATCTTCGAGAGCTTTTTTTCTCATCGCTTTTGACGTTTCCCACAACCCGGCGAGCTTGTCGATGACGGAAAGATCGATGTTCGCACACAAGCTTACGCGCCTTATCCTATACTGTAATTAAATTATAATACACTCGAAAGCTTTCGATAGAAGCGTCTTTCAGCTCTCGAACGTTATAATGTACGCGTGTGTATATGTATATCAGACACATCATCCCTACCCCACTCGATATACTCGCTGAGGTATATACACACACATCTCTGGCCGCTGCACCGCCGACACTTGCGTCCGTTTCGCCGAATACGAAAGATAGATAGATATTCAGAGAGAGAGAGAGAGAGAGAGAGAACATATAAGATATACACACACACAGAAGCGCAGCGGCGAACGAAAGAACGAACGACGACGCACCACTGGCTATTCCTGGTGTCCCTCTCGCAGTGCAGAGTCGGATTCCGTCGGGGCGGCCGTTTTTGCTTGAGAGCTTTTTTTCTCTCTCTCCGTCTCTTTTTTTTGCGAGCTATTGCCCTGTGCTGCTGTCGCACTTTGATCTCTCTCGCTCTCGAGAACCGCGCGGTTATCTGTCCGAGCGCAAACGCGACGGCGGACAGTTGTTAATGAGAACGCGATTTGTTATTTGCGGCTGAATTTTCCGCGCGCGCGTGAGAGAGTTTATTTTCGAAAAGTGTGACGGTTGTGACATATTCGGATACGTTTCTTTTTTGTTTTTGGGAAAGTGCGCGATTTTGGCTGTTTCGTTCGATGCTGTGGGTGTAATATTATTATTATGTATAGTGGCGAACTGATTGAGAAATTGCGCTGTTTTTCAATAAGTTTGCGTTCGATGAAGATTCGCTTGACGCAAGTGTGTATCGCGTATTGACTGATGAAAGCTCGACGGAATATCACTGCGTTCATTATGTAATAATATTTTCGATGTTTCTGCTCGATTGAAAACAAAAAATTCAACTGTCTCTCGTTTAATTTATTTTTATACTCCGAGAGAACAATTCGACAAAATATTACTTTTTGTCAAAACCAGCAGTGCCCACAGAATTTTTTCGAAATTTCAACCACTCGAGCTTTAATTATAGCAAAAAAAAAAAAAGCCAACTCATCCCACACTACGTATCGCGTTACCGCGAGAAAATTCCGTTCTGCATCGAATTGATCGGTTCGATATATCTGGAAAATCATCATCGCACAGCAGTATAGTGTGTATCATCGAAAACATGTGACACGACGCCGATGAAAAGCGGCTCTATCTCCGTAGCCGATCAGCCAAGACATCAGCGCGATGCCGGCCTGGCGTGGGAATAACTTTGAGGCAAGTGCATCGACACCGGACACACATAAGGAAATAATTCGCCTGACTGTACTTTAAGTCACACATCAACACATCAGCGCGTCTTTGTCCGGCAAAGAGCAATTGACGTGGACTGTAAACGACACCCATTAAAAGCCCGCTAGTTAATTGATCGTGAATTGCCGCGACTATATACCTACTATTCTGCTATTTTCGCCGAGGCACTTGCTTACATATACACGCACACTCGAAGGTGGCAGTGTATGTATGTTCAAGGGGGTCGACACTCGATACACTGAGGGACTATATACTGTAAAGCAATTGCTTAGATAATTCGCTTTGAGCGATCGAGCCTTGAACCAGAGATGCTCCCGCGCGTATATGTCTTGACTTAGTTCTAGTTTGCAGAAGGTTGGGATGCGTCTGCGTGCCGTTTTCTTCGCGCGCGCGTATCACTTATTCTCGGAAGAGAGTCTTTCCCCCACACGTGTGCGCGCCTGATGCAGTTTTTGGGGTCGACGTTGATTTACGCGCAACTAGGCGTGACAAATAATAGTACACAGAGTGCAATAATTGAAAAGGATAATAAACGTTCGAAATGGCGAGAGTTTGTTTTTTCAAAAAAGCCCGCTAATTTTAAATCAAGGTCTATTCGAATATATATACCCCGCGCAGATATTTGTAGAAATATATATGGGCCGTACGTGATTCAATAGCCTCGTTCTCATAATTATACTCTCACTGTATTTTCATAACAATGTGTGTTTCTCTTTCTATTGGCGCGAATATTCGAATCACAATATTATGATTATATTTCAGATCGAGGAGCTGTACACCGCCCTTTTGTACATAACCCAGCACCAGATTGGCTTCGACGTCGTCGACGAGGTCGAGCAGGATGCAGTTATCCAGTATTTACAAGAGGCATTTAACGTCAACGATGAAACCCACGATCGGGTTATGGAGGAGACGCGCCAGATGGAGGTACGATTCTACTTATGATGTTCGCATAATAATCATCGAGAACATATAATAATCGTATTATTACTACTATTGTTTTGCCGGTATACAGGCGCCCGAGATGCACTTAAATATAGAAGTAATAGAGGCCAAAGAGCTCGTCTCCAAGGATGCTAATGGGAAAAGCGACCCATTTTGCGTGCTATATCTGGAATCGGCGCCGACGAGAAGATACAACACGGCCGTCAAGACCGAGACCTTGACACCTGTCTGGCAAGAGCATTTCGAAATGTGCGTATACAATATGCCCTTTCAGCTTTTCTCATTTCTCTCTGGTAATAAATCAGAGCTATTGCTACTGTCCGTCATTATATACATCGTTTCAGGCCTCTCGAGAACCCGGAAAACGACGTGCTCTACATCGAAGTGTGGTAAGCTCTCGCTAGTCGCTGATGTGTATAGAATAACTCAAAAGAACCGAGAGATTCTCGTGCTGGGTGTATATATAGGTGTATTACAACTTGTGACTCGTAACAGGGACTTTGACGCGGCGGAAACGGTCCCGGAGAAGATGAGCAAAGTGAAGAGCGTCAAGGGTATGCGGGGTCTGGTCAAGCTGGCCAAGGAGATCGCGATCACCGCTACCAACGGCAACCACGACAACGAATTCATCGGCAGCACTCGGATACCCCTCAAAGTGCCTATACTGCTACCTACTGTGCATGTATATCATCAATAAAACAATTTCCGATTATTCTTGCTTTCTGTACCCGCAGGACATTCCAGTAACCGGACACCTCATGTGGTACGTCCTCGACAAGAAGAACAAGTCGAAGCGTCGCGGTCTGATCAAGCTGAAGCTGGCCTTCAACACGGAGCACAACGCTCAGGTCGCCTTCCAGGAGCACCGCCACCTGCTGCGTATTCTCCTGCTCCACGAGATCGAGACTCGGCAAATCGAGCGTCACATCTGGTCTGGTAGCTGGTCGGCCTCTGCCGAGGTCGTAGTACTGCAACACGCGGTACAGCGGGGTATGAAGCCCGAGATAGTCTCGCTCGCCAGATGGATCGAGTTCGCGACAATACACCAGGACCATCAGCTCAGCTTCGGATTGTTTCTCCAACTGGCCAACGATTTGGTGGGACCCGTCAAGAGCGGTGGGATATTCAGCGACGAGGAGACCAGACTGTTCTGGGAGGCAAGCAAGAAGGTTCTGCACTCGGGACTGAACATGCTGAGGAAGATTCGTAGGCTGCAGATCGACAAGGAGAACACTATGAAACAACTCATCGCTATTCTTAGGTCAGCTTTCTCTATACTACTATATATATATATACTATACAGTCTTGCACAAGAGCGAACGCGGTCGACGACCGCCGCAAGAGCTTTCTTTTCTCTTGTTTACCTTGTGTGTGCTGTGTGCTTATGCAACGCGGCTATTATTTTTTTTTTGTTTGGAGAGAGACTAAGCGGATCCGGCGAACATTGAGATGATTTATCGCAAGCGCGAAGATATATAACACTGCGCTATCGGGGCTGACCTTCAATTTTAGATTAATCCAAGAGAGAGAGAGAGAGAGAATACAAAGAAGAGCTTATCTCTATCTCCGTGAGCGTATATAACACAACGTTGCAAACGCATGTTGCGTGATAAAAAAAAAGCTCCATCGCAAGGCCAATAACAAACGCCGTGAATAATTGTTCGATTTTTACAGGCTCGTATCAACGCTCTCGAGGCTGGACGTGCCGGAAAATGTAAATTTGTTTCCCTCGAAAATGTATTCATGGTTCCCGCCGGAAATTCTGGACGACGACCGAGTTAGCGTCCCCGAGGCCTTGGAGTACGCCGTGATTCGCGGCGGAGCCGAGTGGTAATATTGTTTGCATACACAATTACTTTCTGCGGTCTGAGCGCGCGAGATCGAACAACTTGAAATTGAAACTCCCCCTCTTATTATTCGAGGTTTGACTACATCGTCGCGAAGAACAATTTGGAGGGCGACACCGACGAGGAGGCGCTCAAGTATCACATCAAAATCATACAGCTCATACGGATAGACCTACAGCGGGCCATGGAGATTTACGAGAAACTGTTTGTCAAGTACGTGATCGTTATGACTGTGTATATAATAGATTATTATATATTGTATTTAAAAGAGGTGGAATAATTGTAAAAAAAAAATTTGCCATTCTCTCAAAAAGGACGATCAACTTTCCCTACACGAAGACGCTGTACATCATGTACGAGAAGCGAGTCAGTGATTTATGCATGGTGATAGTGGAGGACATTTGCGGAAGATTGAAGAGGATCGAGATTGAAACTTCGGAGGATCCGGAGCTGAGCCTGGGCACGACACTTTTTGAACTCTACCTCGCGATCCAGAGATTCGCCGCGTAAGTAATTGCCAGAGAGAGAGAGAAAACGGTAGTATAATTAATTACCGCAACTTTGCCTCACCTCTTTTCTTCTTCTTTCCCGTATTATAGAGTCGGCCAGAATTGGTGTCCGGACGAGCTGGACGACATGAAAGTTCAGAGCTACTACGACTGGTTCCGGGCCGGCGTAGCGCACTGGTTGGAGATAGCGGTCTACAAGGCGATCAAACGAATTGACAGAGCCGTCGAGTTCGACAATCTACAGCCGGTCGACGGTAGCGTCCAGTACAGCTCGAGCGCCGTTGACACCCTCACCATCTTCTACCAGATCAAGGTCTTCTGGACGCAGCTAGCCTGGCCGGACGCCCAGGGCGCTTTCGCTTTTATAGCGAAAATCGTCGACGTGAGTTTTTATTATCGATTTTCATGTATATATGTATATAAGTGAAATTCGATACGATTCGACAATGATCCGCAGGATATATGCAAGTGCTGCATCGCCTACGTCGATCGGATGGCGTTGAAAGCAGAGGAGACTCAGCGGAAGGCCGACGACGAGAGTCCTGCGAACGTGTACGGTAAACTGCAGCAGTTTGACGTGTCGGTCGCCTGGTGCTACGCCATCAACAATATCGACTACATACGCACGTCGATCGAACCTTTATCCAAGGATTTGGGACTCGAGGCCGTCATCGAGTCGATCGCCGAGACCAAGACTCAACAGGACGCCGAGAGATGCAAGCAGACCCTCCAGCTCATTATCGATAACGCCAAGGACACAGTGCGGAACAAGATCATCGAGATGCTCGAAATCGTCGCCAAGAAGATGGCCCCTGCCATGAATCGGTGAGATATTTTCTTTAATTTAATTTGCAATGATTACACAGGTGGGTTGTATATGTATAGGTACTTGATGGAAGGCGCGGAGCTCTCGGATACGACGAGCAACTCGATGGACAAGCTTATGGAGTACCTCGACACGAATCTGATCACTCTGCACGACAATCTGAACGAGGATAACTTCCAGAGGATCCTTATGGTCATCTGGGAAATAATGGCCGACACTCTGTGCCAACTGGTCCACAGCAATTTGGAGGTATGATAAACGCGTCAATATAAGAGCTAGTAGAATGATTTTAATCGCAGCTGTTTTTTACACACTTTGCAGAGACGACGGCCGCCGACGTTCTACTCGAATCTTCATAAAACCCTGCACACGCTCATACAATTTTTCAATCTCGGAGCGGACGAGCTGGCGAACGTAAAAGTTCTCGAGAAAATTGAGAAAGTCCTGAAGCTTTATGGCCTGGAAAGCAGCGAGCTCATCCACCAATATTACATGGACAGACTGAAGGAGCAGAACAGCCTGGACAACGAGCCATACGGACTCCTCACTGTCAAGGCCTACTTTTTCAGCGATCGCCTCCTCAACATACAGATACTCAACGCGCGGAATTTGAAAGCGATTGACGGTAGCGGTGAGTGAACGACGTTCGTTTTATATTGCCTGCCGAGAGTTTTGCGAGAAAATCCATGTGTGTCTTATGTGGCTTCGCAGGTAAATGTGATTCTTACGTGAAAATTAGACTGTTCCCCGAGAATGCCTTCATAGGAATGAAGACCTACAAGACGGGCGTGCAGAAGGAGACGCAATTTCCACTTTACGAGGAAAGTTTTAGCATGTGAGTATAAAAGAGAGAGAGAGAGAGAGAGAGAGAGAGGAGGGGAGCTTTATTAAACGGAAAAATTCCGCAGTGCCAGCTCACCTGCTAAATCCGCGAAGCGCAAACGGTCTCATAAACACAGCAGCACAGGTGCTCGTAACTTTTCGTGCCGCTCCTCGTGTGTATATCACTGCTCGTCTCTCGACTACTACTGACAAAAATGCTCGAGAGAGAACCGCCGTTTGGTAGCGAGATCACTCGGCGCCACGGCGTCTTCCCCTCGGCGGAATTCCCATGCTCCTTCTTCTTCACTCTCTGTCTGCTTCTTGTACCACTTTCTTCTTCTCCTGTAATCTGCGCTGCTACCTCATTATCGACTTCCTTTGTCCGCGCTCTCCCTTTCATCCTTTGCCTTCGGCGAATAGAAAAAGAAAAAAAAATAGAAAAAAAAATTAGAAGCGGGCTATTGGAATTTTTGGACAATGGGAATTCGAAATTAGTTTATTTCGCGCGTGCGTAATTAAAGAAATCGAATCGTGTGTAATCGAGACTTGAATTTTTCAGTCCATTGAGTCCCGAGCAGAGGAAAATCGAAAATGCAATTGTCATGTTCGAGGTGAAAGACAAAGACTTTTTGAGAACGAGATTCTTGGCCGAGTGCTTTTTGCCGTTCAGCGAAATTCAGGAGACCGATTCCCATCAAGGATTCGGCTCTCTTGAGCAAATTCATCTGAAACTCTCGCGACCCACGGCACAGAGTAAGTCAAAATCAAACTTGCGCGTTCTGTAATATGAGTATTCAATAGTATTTGCATTTATTTGACGAGACTGATTATTTCAGGTTCCGAAGTGGTACATGTTCTGTTGCGACGAAAAGGCGATAGCTTGGCGTCGAACTTTGTAGCCAGGGTTACATCGAAGACGAATTCCAGTTAGAGATACGCTGATATTTCACTTCTGTTTTGTACTATCAAGAGAAACATGCAAAAACGTGGATGTTCGAATGTTTGTATCAACTTTGTTAAATACTCAAGAAGACGTTGGCAGTTATACATTTGTGCGTGTTTACACGATTTTTAAGATTTCTTTTTTATTAGGGTCTCGAACGTGCTAAGATCAAAGTAAAGTGATTTTTACAAAATTATTCCTGTGATATTGAAAGTGCAGCAAGCAATTATCTTAAATTCTCGTCATTTATTATTAGATATTAATTTATTAATTTATTAATAGAATAAAAAATGACAAGTAATACATTAAATATAATCTAATTAACATTAATCTGATGCTTTTTCTAACCCTGATTTTCCA
>UCQR01000956.1:0-12015 GCA_900474235.1 Cecidostiba semifascia
CAATAAATTGTGTATAACTATTGTTTGGCTCATTTTTGAGCAAAACACCCTTGATATTCGGATTCGGGAAGTAAAAATACATAAGAAAAGCTTTGGTGTTAGAGTCGACATCAAAATTGCTACGGGATTCATTTTGTATATAATCTTCAATATCAGTAAAAAAATGGATCATTAAAGCCTGGATTATTCATTCACCTGAACTATAAATTTTTTTTATTCTTAGCTATAAAAAATTTAACTGTGAATGCACCTTATATTTATAAATAGGTTTTTTCCTTTTTATGCATTTGAATGTCGCGCCGACAGAAAATGGCGGCTTCCGGTAGATCTGCCGCACTGTCCCTGGACCCTCTACTGAAATCGTTTTATTGTCTCGTACGCGCAGCAAAGCTTAGGTCGGTATAGTAGATACCGACTTGTCCGGGAAAATTTCGAATTTTTAAAAATGTTCTGTTCTTTGCGTCTGTCACTGCGACGATGCTTTGCAATTATATTTTCTTGCTTAATTTTTAACTTTTTAATTTAGTTTCAGGCACACGGAAAAGGAAAACAAAAAAGGCATCAAAATGAATCAGGACTTCACGAAAGCTGTTTCATTTACCAACAGCTACTTTGCTCTTGCTGATGGACTAGTCAGTGGTCTGGAAAACTGCTTAGCTGAAAATGTCGTATTGGATTGGTTCGGCAAAACTATCAAGGGAAGAACTAACGTTGCCGCTTTCATGAACAAACACAAGATCAATACGAGACACGTTTTTAACGAGATCAACCCGACAGACAACATTGGCTACAAGTAAATATTATACACTATTCTGATTAATTTAAAAAATGTTGGCTTTTTTTAGTTTTCAATATCTTACGATCGTCCATGTTCGCAGCAAAAAACCAACTCGCCGAAGCCGGAGACGAGCGTCCAGAATCGCAAACAGCTCTCTAAACTCCAGTGGCAGTATAATAATCGAGAACCGATTGAACTCAACCAGCACTCCGGAAAACGAAACCATCTCCAACGGCGATAGATCTCGATCTTCTAGAAAAATGGACTCGGAGGGAAATCACGTGGAGGAAAGTGATATTACTATCGAGCTGCACGATGACGATGTCAGTACGCTTTTTAAATTGGAGAACATCAAGTCAACGAACGTCGAGGAAATCGAGGCTAAAATTAATCAGATAAGCTTGGAGGATAAATCGAAAAAGAAGTCACCGAGAAAACGGGAGTACGAGGAAGTTGACGACGGACGTGGAAACATAAGTGTGTTGGAGTCGTCAATGAAATACGTGGAAGCGCATGGTGAAATTCTGTTTTCCAAGAAGTCCCGCAGACAGAGTTAGTATTGAGTTATTTTGTAATTATCACTGTTAATCACGATATTCGTGATACTAATTTTAATTAATTTTTCAAGGTGGCTGGAGTGAATGCAAGCTAATCTTATCGAGTTCAATGCATACGTGGAGGAAGCCTAGTAAACTGCAAATCGCTTATTCTTCTCAGCAAATTAGTTTACCGCAAATGATATCTTCAAATAACAACACCATTGAATTCGAGACTTCCTCGAGTTTCATCGATTCTGAGCAGAAGTTGCTGAGCCTTGATCAAGTAAATGCACTCGGCAATAACTTGATTCGAAATGATAATAAAGTTACAGGTCACCTAAAAAATATCAATCGCGCCAACGAAAAAGATACATTTTTCAAGAGTCTTGATGAGCATCTGTCACGGAACGAAGCGAACAAGTTAGGTTTATCACCGAAATATGTTGATGGAAAGTTCATTTTTCAAAAGACAAATTGTGATGATAACGATGACTCATTGAGAAGCTTCATATTTAATCACTTGATTCATGTGATTATTTATGAAGGTAGAAGTCGATGCAGGATGAATTTGTCTCATAAATTCACCTAATTTTAATTATTTTAAGCGAAAAAGCAGAGAGAATCTTTTAATAATCTTTTAGTTTCATCCGTATTGGATGTATATTAGTAAGATTTACAAAGTTCTATATATTATACGAACAAAATATTATATTAATTTTAATTAAATAGTATTTTTTTTAAACTCGATGCATAAAATTCAACTTCAGATGCCTGTTTAACGTGCAGAAAGTAGTAAAACTTAATGCATGCTAAACAAGAATTTGAAGTCAAATTTTTCGTTTGTTTCCAAAAATAAGGTATACAACACGTGCGCAAATCAGGTGATCCATGCATGGGTAATTTGTCACCGGTATAATATACTATTTTACAGTAGGAACAAAATTACCTCGCTTTAATATATCAAAATAAAACATGTTATATATATGTTTTATAAACTACTCTGATAAATACTGGCTAACCAAAAAAGTATCAATGATGATCGAAAAATTCTTAAAATTCAACAGTATTGTATTTATGATAAATTGTATATCTCGTACTAGTATTTTCATACTTAATATATATTTTTTAACAAATTAGTAGTATTACTAATATCTACATAGTTGGGATTTCAGTATCTGTGAAACATAAGCTTTTGGATTCTTCCAGAGATTATAGACTGTAAGTTAAGATTATCAACAGTTAAAAGCTCACTCTACAACACAAAAATGTAGATGTAAATATTTCTTTTAAAGAATAATAATTGCAGATATTTCCTTATTTAATATTGGAATTAGTATTCTAAAAAGTGTTCAATGATCTGATCGTTGTGTTATGAAACTTTCTCCATCACAAAAGTGCCTTATAAATATATACATCATAGAGCGAATTTTTCAAATATTCGATCTGTGGTATTATTAAAATGTTAAACGTATCACATTATTCGATTTTGTAAGTTTTGCTGCAAAGTTGTGACAGTTGTATCCATATATTTAAAGTTATACATGAAATACATTTATCGAAAGTTATAACAATAAACTTTGTCGTACCCAATCTATTAAGCGTAATAAAATTCATTTCTTTATTACAATAAAATTAAGTATTTAAGTACAATGCATTACAACTAAAAAATATGCTTTCAAATACTTCATAGCTCGCTTTCTACTTAAAAAATATTTAACATAAAACTGCAACGTACATACAACATTAATCATATCACAAAAATTAAAACTAAATCTTGTAAAATATAATACCTTTATAAGTACACAAACAGCTTAAAATACTTCATATCTGTAGACGTAGTCTTCCGTGCGTTAGAAGACCGGACGCAAAGTATAATATGGAATATATAAAATACTTCAAGGCTTAAGTACTCGATGCCTTTGGATCGGCCTTGCAACCATAAATTATTGATCGACGAATGTATTACAAACGTGACGCAATCAATTTTATAGAAGCGATTAACGCGACGTTTACAAAATGAAAAAAAAAACCTATTTACAAATGCAGTCGCGCTTCGAAAAAAGTGTGTGCGTGCGTTTAAGAAGGCGACTCACGGGAGCACAACATACCGAGTCACGATAATAATATGTGCAAAGTAAAATCCGGCGAATTGCCGACGTTGGTTCTCGCCCCTGGGCTTGTATCTCCTTCGCAAGTGTGTAAAGTGCTTATCTGAATTCCGAAGCGATAAGGTGCAGTGGGATTGTAATAATAATGTATTCCGATCGTATACGGCGGACATTTTTTCCTGCGCTTCTTATTAATTTCATGCGGAAGTACCGTTAGCTTAGGTGTGGCTTCGATAAAGCTGTGTTCGCGTACCATATGCATTCCTTTGTCAACTGCGATATTTCCGACGATCGAAGAGAGTTGAAAATTGCACAATATCTTTGTACAAAAATTAACATAGAAGAGTAATTTTCCTCGATAAGAAGACAAATTGTTATGAGCGCAAAATCAATGTCGACGTAGCCTAAGCTCACTTGTACTCGGGATCCTCTTTATGTTTTCTCCTAGGATCAGCGGCGTCCAGGGTGACAATGACGGGCGGTGTCTCCTTGGGTTTTCCAGTAGGCTGCCTGAAGTTATAACCGGTTCTCTTCTCGTCGCTGAACCAGTGCCTCGAGATCGGCAGAGGTTTGCAGCTGAAATCGAATTTTAATAATGTGGCTTGAGAATTTCAAATGCGATTAAGAGAGAGAGAGAGAGAGCGACGAGTGATGAGAGAATGCTTGTGGTAGAGATAAGAGAGACCGCGTGTAGGTGCGATTAGTCACATCGTCAGCATGCACTTTCAACTGTACAGTGATAGCTCAATCACGGATTTGTGAAAAATCCCCTTTTATTGTTGGATTACGTGATGTTTGATAATTATATGTGGATTTTCCTCCACCAGTTATATTATCATGAATTTTTGTTTTGGGAATTTTAGTTTTGCTAAGCAAAGTTAACTTGCAATAATTTCACCACGAGAAAGCTTTGAAATGAATTTATTCAATCCCATTGGTCCAAATACAGACATTTTTATGTTACACAAGTATATTATAGAATTGAGAAAAGAAGATTTGAAATAATTTACTCTATACAAAAAGTATCTATTATTATACTAACTGCTCTTGCATCAGTTTGTACTATGTGTTCTTTGGAAGATAGTAATACTTTACAAGTGACTTATCAACGCGATTAAACAGACTTGTTTATATCGTCAAATACGTAGTTTACCGTCACCCACTTCAATGTTAATATTTGTACGCTATAAAGTGTTAAATTAGTTCGAAGGTATAGTAGGAAATAATTTGCTGTTATTTGCTTACAATGGAAGAATATTTAATTAACTAAACTAACATAGCCATATCCACATAGATCCAAAAAAAACCCATCACCTCACTAAAATTAAAATCTCTTTGTATGTTTTCAGCAGCATACGAGCAACAACTCTAAAATAAATAGCAGCCGCAGGAAACCAAGTCAAATAGATGTCAAGGATTAAAAAGAAAAAAAACGAAACGGCTGCATTAAAAATGCGTACACCTCTGTATAGTATATGAGTCATACTCATAGCGAAAGAATGTGCAGTGCATATAAGCTCATTATTATATTGGTGCGATTATTCAAATTCGGAGGTGTGCAAATAAGTGTTAAAGATATCTATTTGGTCGATTCGCGTTCGCACCTGCATAGGTTCTGATCGAAGAAAAATCCGGTGGAGCATTCCTCGACCTTGCGACACTGGCACGAGCAACTGTCAGCGTTCCAGTACTTCTTCTCGTTCTGCTGCCGGCACTTGTCCTCCTCGTCGAAGTTCTTGCATATGCATCTGCACTCGCTCTTGCTGTAGTACTGCTTTTCCGAGCAGTCCTGAGGGTAGGCAAAACATAAGGCATTTCGTTAGATTTGCTGCACGAAACTGATGTATCGGGATTTTTTTTTTCTTTTTTTTTTTGTGGAGGACGACAAGTGAGAGACAATATGCGACATTTATCAGGTCACACAGAAACAGTGCATGTATTCTATAGGATAAAACGAGGGTCAACAGAATTTAGCGTAATAATAGCACAATCAGTCGTTTTATTATTTTAATCATCATGAACAGCGTAAAGTGTATTATATTTATGAGGTATAATGCGTCAACATGTATTCGCACGCGCGCTTAATCAGTCCTGACCTAGTTCAGCGCTTTAAAGTCATGGGTTTGTTTTACAAACTTACTTATTTGTAGAAATATCGTAATAAATCACAATTATCAAGTGCGCGTATACGTATAACGCAAATTAAGTAGAATATAGCACCGAAAGAAAGAAGAATCGTATATAGACTGCCTAATTAGATCACATACAAAATTAAAGCTTTCTGATATAAAAAAAAAGCAATTACGACAATAACAACTAAAATTATTATTCTCGTCAGTCTAGTTGCAGGCACTGCTTCGTACCTTCTCTTTGACTTTACAATCGCACTTGCATGCAGTGTGCTCCTCGATCGGTACGATTTCTTTGAATACGTTGTACTGACCCAAGTCTTCGTCGAGTTTTGTTACGTGGATCTGAAAGAATGCATAAACAATAATATATTTCACTAAAGATAACGAGTTTTACTTATTTGCAATTATTTAGCAAGAATAATGCTCATCAGCGAGTTATAACCAATCATTAATCACAGTAATTATACGAAATTCTCGAATCTAAAAATAATGGATAATCTATACACATATTATACGCACCTCGTAATTACGTATTTCAGTAGCCGTAGGCTGACAGGAGAGCAGCTCGTGATTGCAACATCCGCCGCAGCGTTTGATGCGCACGCAGTTGGGGTAGTAGATAGCCTCGAGGTCCGGATTCTCCTTCACCGGTACCACCTGCATCTCCGGCATGCAAACTGCTTGTTTCGCAACTATCGCGTTCGAGCGCTCCGCTCCGCCGAAACGATCTGTAACTACTTTGCACGTCCATTTTTGTAAAATTAATTTTTATATTTTTTTTTTCTTTTAGGAACGATTTGAAGCAGAGGAATGTACATATAGGATATACAACAATAGAAAGTGAAAGGTCGATTTTGCAAGAGACACTAAAATATTCCAAAGCCGTGTCATTCACACATTGCCCTTGTCTATAATACTACTCTTCCGGCTTGGAAAATTGCCTGAGAATTGAAAAAATGTAGATTACCTCCTGAAAAGCAATCAATGCCTACACTGCTGATGATGCCATATTGTTTTTCGGATTGCGTTTGAAAATTTCCAAAAAGTTGAATGTATTATACTTACGGCCAACGGAATAGGACAGTTCCGAGGGAATGACATTCATCAGCTTGTAAAACTCCTCGACGGACTGTACCCTGTTGATCTGCTTAGCTAATTCTAACGAGCTCTGAAACAGAAGAATCGAAGAAAAAATATGCGTTAATCGAAGGATCATCACATCGTTGTGAAAGTCACGCATATACTTATTGTCCATTCATCTCTAGCTATTTACCACGTAAATTTAATAGCAACCGCGTATAGAGGTGTGTATAAGTGCATAATGAAGTGACTCACAGCTACGAGTGCACGAGTCCTCAAAGTTCCATGCACCTACGGATTCACCATTATATAACGCCTACGCAAATCTCGTGTTTTTTTTTATCATGTATTATAAAATCACTTCGAATACGGTGTATATCTATCTATATAAACGTATACCGACTGGAAAAATATTTGCAGAGTGAGTATTACAGTGAATTTGGCCAATTATACCATAACCGTTAATAAGTCGGCGCTCGGATTATTAGTTCTCGGAAGCTCGATAATCGCTGATCGCTGACGAATTCCGCGCGGCTTTTTTTAAAACTTTGAAATTTATAAGAGAAGTTTTGTGGTTCCTAAGTGATGGTGAATGCAACGTTATATAGGGATTTCCGGATTTCGAGGAACGACGACACCGAAATCTTGCAGCATCCCGAATAAAGGGATGAGTCACGTGTTAACCAGGTCGATTATTAGTATGCGTTTTTTGACCTTTTTCTGGTGTGGCTTGTTGTTGGAATTTCTAAGAACGCCAACTTTTTTTTTAGTCCAACTGCATTTTTTTATAGTCTATGTATTTTTCCTCTTGAATTTGTCATTTTTAAGGTAATAAACATCAGATCTATTGCTTCCGTTTGTTGTATTATTACGTCGATGTTAATAACTACGAGCGTCACCTGCGCAAATGTTTTTGTTAAAATTGTCACATCAAGTTTCCGAGAAAAATGCTGCCGTATATATTTTAGAAAATAGAGTTGTGCGCTTTTTTACATCTTTCCGCTGTGCTGTTACGCCTACACCTCGTCGTCTACGTAATTGAAAATAAGAAAAATAGTCTGTTATCGGTTGCAACGTGCCGGTGATTTTTAGTATACTAGAGAATTCTTCCCGATACGAGTTCAACGAAATGTGAAGTAAGAGACACGTTCACTTATGTGGATTTTAATGTCACCTTCGACCTTCGCAAAATCGTCTCAAGGCTTCTTGAAGCATCCCGAGCGTGAAAGTACAAAGCTATAATTTTTGGTACATATTTCTCTTTGTTTCATTGTGTCTAGTATAATAAACTATTAGTCACATTTGAAATGTCAATATTGACGTCTATTTTTCATCGATTTATCACATATCAAACATATCGAATGTAAGAATGATATCAATCATAGATCCGACATAGTTAGAGAAAAAAATATTATACATGATTCACGATAGATAAGATTTAGTGTATAACGGAAACGATCAATTTTGATCGTACGATTTGTCTCCACACTTTCATCAAATGAATCACTTCTCGATACACTGCAAATCTTATCACTTTATAATGTTATAATAGAATATTTCGTTTTGTGATAAAAAAGAAAACGTCGATAATAGCAACGCAGCTGCGTGAAATTCCTGCGTCTCGTTAACCTCAGGTGCAAACATCGAATTCAATTAACAGATTGTAACAAAATGTAAAATTTTTCAATTAACAGGCTGTAACAATGTAAAATTTTTCAATTGCATCGTTAATTTCAATCAATTACCTTTAACATGTTATTCCGTAACGATCATCTACTGTTGAAAGTATAATCACGGCGTATGCAAATTTTAACCGATCGTTATTGTTATGCAATCGAAAATTTCGATCGGCGTCCAATTTACATGCTGCTTTCAAAAATTTCAATTAATAATCAATTACTATACACACGGGTATCGTAAAATGTAATCACGGAATATCGTACACCGATCCAATCAAGATAAATCACTTCCCAAATAACCGAAAAATGCATCTGACCTACAATCCTCTATCTCGCAACACCAGCTAAAAAAACCATGTCAAATTTCACGACGATTCCACCCACAGGTATTTTTTCTCTTATCAGATATATATAGTCGCCGTCTACTTCGTATCAATTATTATTCTCGTCTCGATCGCGCGGATAAAGTATGCGGCGGCGGCGGCGGCGGCGTCTCTCTGTACATCCTCGACATTATTGTCTCATATACATATACGCTTCGATGTATGACCTTCGCCGACACATAGACCTCTAGATGGGATATCGAGGCGGAAAACGCGATGCCGGCATATGGATACGATAATTAGAAGACAACTTTATTTCGAGGTTCGTGTATATTATCCGTGCATTGAGCTGTCGAGATTATATTTACAATGAGATTTTTGAGATGTAGTTGATGAACACATACCTACGTTATTTTACTACATTTACTACGTTATTTTCAATTGGTTAAAAAATTTAGTGTCACATTTTGATTCTGTTTGTATAATCACTGGTTACGTTAAATCCATATAGAAACGTCACTAATGTACTTGTGTAAATAATTGTTAACGATATTAAAAAAAGCCCGAAACTAAAAACGAAATAGATGATTACGAGTATTTTTAATACGTATGTTAGCATGTCGATAAAATATTCGGGAGACATGATCCAAAGGACCTATGTTCACGCGAAATGTCGACGGTAGACTGACCCTTTCGCGACAGTACTTCAACTATTATTATAAGGAGACTGTATAACTGTGTAACTTATTTCTCCCCACTACATAGTGAACTCATTAAAATGCATTGCAAACCAAAGTTCATCTCAAATCGAAAATGATATACCTACAAATCATCCATCGAAATATGCAGCTCCACGTCTCGGAAACAAATCAAAATTAGATTAGCCAATAAAAATTATATGCACGATTGAACAGGGATCTTCGATAGACTGGAAATGCTGGTTACCCCAGGGATAGCATCAAAACATGCAATTATAAAAGTTTGCAACATATGCAGATGAGTAACAATTCAAATATTTGCAAACTAATGACTAAAATTTACTGAAATTGTGTTACAATGTAAATACACGTTTATTGTTGCAATTCGTATAACACACATTTAAACGTGACTCTAAATCGACTATAAAAATCACTGTAAAACGTATGCGTACGTGTGTTGAGGCTAAGATAAAGTTCAACAATCGCAGCCGCAAAAATTAACGACAGTTTAAGCACACGATAATAAGCAATAAAAAACAAGCTCGTTAATAAAAACTACGTTCACAATACTTTTGACACAATCATGACGTATCAGCAAACATCATAAAATTTACGATACACTAGCTCACGTTTTCACTAAACAATTATTCGATTACAGGTTCGATCATCTCCATTTCAAAATCCAAATTACTCATTCATACCTACTTACTACCGTTTTCATCTACGAATGTACTTCGCCATATTCAAAAGGAAACAAACCACACAGTTTTCATCGTTCATTATCAATTGGATTTCACGGCACGGAGTTCGAGGAAAAACCCGCGTCGCCGATAATAATTAGACATATCGCACCGACGTCACAGGCAAAGAAGACGATCGGCAGCGCATTATATTATAATATATGGGTGTCCTTTTTTCTCTCACGTCGCTCGGCGCATTTCTAAACGTCGAATGAATGAGCGGTGAGTGTGTTGTCTTGCAACTGCATCGAGCCTCTCTGTCGTATTTAGTTTTCTCATTTACCGCTAACGTGTATGTCTCTGGAAAGCCTACTTCAAGGTGTCTATACTCGATGCGTGACTTATCCTTTATAACTAACTTTGGCGTAAATGTAAATGCGATTTATTTCGGTACGTGCGATTTTTTGCTCGACGATTTCTGGAAATCGTCTTTGCGTTTAGTTATTTTCTTCTTGCTGATATGTCTTACCGGGAAAATAAGATAAACAATATCGTCGTTCGGAAGAATTTGTGTGAACAATTGCGTTTTATCTCGTTGTTTCGTGCTATACTTTGTTTGATGGGCACTGAGACGATCGGTTGACGCGATTTTTTTCGAATGACACCATACCGATCTTTTACTCCTCTCTCTCTCTCTGTGTCTTGGAAATAATATTTTGATTTTTAATTAACGTGTCGTAAAGCAGTCAACGGGCGATAAAAAAAGTGTTTTTATTTTTTTTCGTAAAACTTTTATGTAACCGTGTCACAGTCTAGAGAATAATACATAAATTATTCACATATGATTACGGAATACGAGTTTTGGGATGTTGGGAATTTTTCGCGCATCTCGTTGCCAATTTTTTAACTTGTTGATCATACTTCCTTCTACACACTATATACAAACTACTAACAATACGATCGTACGTACTCCTTTTTTTTATTAAAAAAAAAAAATCAACCAAAGTGCAAAAAAAAAATCCCAAATATATAAGCCACGAACAAAGTGAAAACCATTCCAAGAACTCGCGCCAACCGGAGAGGAAAGTTGTTTTGCCGAGCAACCTTGCAAATCTCATCAACATTTCGGTCATTCACTCAAACGCAACAGACAGCGCGATAAACCAGCAGTGAATCGAAGCCGAGATAGCTCTGAATGAAGAAAACCGTGTATATAATACGTATGTACAATATAGTCGCAAGTCTCACAACGAAGCGGAAAGCGTTAGGTAAGTCGTACAAAATACACATATAAATATACCACTAGCTGATTGTGGGGCGAGGCAGCGTCGTCGTTGGACCTCGACGAAATCGGTCCCGGAAACACGACTTCCCGGGGGTTTCCATGGTAGCGATCGGCTGCCAGGGCCGATGCACAGCAGACTGCAAGCACCACAACGAACAACATCTCGTTATATCACTTTTCGATCACACTCACTATATACAATACCGATCTTGCAAATTCTTTTCGTAAACAAAAAAAGAAGCGAGAAAATCGGTGCTACCGATTTTTCGGAAATACCGAGAGAGATCGTGTCTCGCGCGCGCGCGGAATCGAAACTGACGTGCGTCGTGGCCGCTGGCCGGACTCGATCTACACACTATACACTGTGTAGAGAAGCGAGTGTCGCGGTCCCCGCAAAAGCGCTCGCACACACGCGTATATACTTATACACTCGCGCTGATTTTTAATACGCTTAGCTCCAACAGGTGGCTTGTGTGTGTGTTTGTGTGTGTGTGTGTGTGTGTGTGTATAGGCATCTCCCACTCTTGGGTTTGTACATGATGGCTGGCAGCTACCTATATATACTACTACTGTGTGTGATATTTTACTACTGATATAAGTAGTGGGGCTAGTTGGCGCGGCGTTTGACATGATTGGAGATCGGTATACCGGCGCCACGTGCTCTGGATTTTGGAGTTCTGTGAGCAGCTTCTGTACTTCTTGAGGAAGTGCGA
>UCQR01000957.1:0-18468 GCA_900474235.1 Cecidostiba semifascia
ACTCGATGAAAAAGCTCCGAAAAAAATCCAATTAGACCACAACACACATATATCGCATAATAGACTCGATCCCGTCGTCACATCGCAATGACGCAGTCGGCGAATTCGTGATGCAGCCATCAACGACGACGTCACGCTCTACCAGCGAGAAAACTGGCCTTTTTACGGATTCGTCTAGGGCTTGTTTCCGCGCCGGTAAGCCGATTAGCCTGACTGACGAATATTACGCAAACGATGACTTGCTACTCGCCGTCGGGGAAAGGACGCGGGTCATCGAGCCCCGACGTCACTACGCCTCGTCTCACAATAAAGGGGAATGCCACGAATTTTATCCGTTACAGCTGGATATGTGAGCTGATGGCCGCTACAGAGAGAAAAAAAAACAACAACGTCGTTGGTACATTTTTTTTTACATTTTTGTAATATATATGAATTTTTTACAATATATCAACTTCAATCCTTATGTAAAATATACTAAATTCGTTTTCACGCTAAAATACTTTTTATCCTGAAAATAAGTTGGACTCCTTTATATGCAATATAGAGGTATAAAGAGTGTTTGCACGTGAGCATTTTACAGGCGTTAAGATACTTGTATAAGTTATATTTTAATGAATTATCTATTATTGCACGGGAGTTATAGATTTCGGTGAACATTTTTTTCTTCTTTTGTATATTAGAGTGAAATATTGCACAATATCCATTTTGATTTGCGATCATCGCAAGCCATCGGTGAGACTAGCTTTGATAATAAGTACACAATTTTCATACGAAATATTAAGTTTCAATAAAAGCGCTCCTTTTATATCTGTAGAATTTCAAACAGTGATAAAAATCTGCAGGGCACTAGCTATACAGCAGTTCTGAGTGTAATACAGCTCGCTGTACACCACACACGAATAAAAAAGCATTAAAAATCACGTGCACTTATGCAGAATTTCGTTTAAAAATCTGATCTACGAACATTGTATAAGTGTTTGTAAAATTCACTCGTGATGTATAAAATCGTATATCGTGATTAATTTAATCGTCGCAACTCGATCATCGTATATGTATATATTCGCTTAGTTAACTGGCTTCTTTTTTTTAACAAATGATAGATGCACTTATAAACTAAGCAAAATTCAATCTACACTGTAACGCTATAATTATAAGGAAAACAGCATCTTTAGAAGACTACAGTATTGTACACGTTAAAATTAACGCAGGAAGATTTTTTTTTTGTTTTTCATTGTAGAAAAAAATTCATTATCAATAAAAAAAAAGCTAGTAACTCGAGGACACGCTCTCAAGTTTGCTTCTACGAAAAAAAGGATCCTACTATATGAAAACGTCAACTTCACTTTAATATTATGCAATAACGGTAAAATTCAACGTATGAATTACATTTGCTTAAACTCTGTTTTAAAATATCAATTTTCAAATTTTGTCAAAATTCGATCATCAATTCCGGATGAATAAACTTTTAAATGCTGAACCTCGTTTCTCACGATTCGCAAGGTTCGAGTATTTAAAAACGATATTCATCAGAAATTGTTACACCTTAAAATTTTTATTTCTGGCAAGTTTCACCGTGGCTGAGTACACCACTTTATCCAAGAAAAATAATTGTACATCGTTATAGATTATTACGTATACAAAGCGAGGTATCCGATAGAAATCTATAACCAAATGTTATTCTTCTTCCGAATCAGTAGTTATAATACTGTTTTCTCGCTGTTCGCATCTTGCAACTTTCAGTGAAAGCTATTCGATGAAATTAGAACAAAAAAAAATTATTGTACTTTCCCATATCAACAATCGGTCAATTGTCCTTCCTTAGGAATTAAACCATTGACTAGTTTGAATTACAAACCGCTTTGTATCGCAGTTACGCTTTGGATCAATTACACAATATAATCATCTCTCCTTTTGCTCTTTCTTTAAAAGGAGAGACTTAGGAAAAAAACGCACGTAGACATTGTACATAAACTAGTACAAATCAGCGCATTTAATTTATATACAATTTATACGTCGCATCATTTCGGGACACGATGCCTTTGATGAAATGAAGGCTTTCAAAGTGTATGAAAGAAACGTAGATACGTCCTTCGAGTCCGATTTGAGACTAGTTTTAGTTTGTTTTCTTCGGATCGGCTTTTTCGTCTTTGGCCTGTCCACGACCCAGAATCTTGGCCAGCGAATCCCATATGCCGCCCAAGAATAAAGCGCAGAACAAATTCTCGAAGGGCACGAACGGGTCGTGGATACCCAGCAATATAGACGACAGCTGAAATAACGAAATAAAAGCAAATTAGTCAAAATTATCAATATTAACTTTATATCTTTTTCTTATCAACGTCATAAGAAGAATGAAAAAAAAAACAATTATATGTATAGCAGTACGAAATCCAGCTAACAACCTTAAAGTAAACGAAGAATATGACGATGCCAAAGTACACCAATGCGTGCGGCGCCGAAATAAGGTCAGTCTTCTTGTCTAGGACGAAAATAATAGAGGCAACCATAGACGCTTTCGTGGGGCTGAAAACGGAATAGAAAGGATTGATTTATGCGCATACTGTTCTTCGACGATGAGAAATTATACTTAGCGACTTTCAACTATATACTCACAAGCTCGGTTGCATGAACTCCATTGCAGTAGGTGTCCAGGCTCCTCGGATCAGACGCTCGAATAGCTTCGTGAAACCGGCTCCGTTTCCTACAGTAAAACACGACCATTGTTAAAAATTCAAGTTCATTCGTTAGAGAGAAAAAAAATGTTTCAAATACCTTTGAGCGTTCCAATGAGTATCATGATGAGGTACGCGTTCGGATAGAGCTTTCCAGCGTGGGTGACACCGTCGTAAACCTTTTTACACCTGGATATTAAAAAATTTTCCATTATTATTATCTTACTCTCAATGCGTATTTCAACAATAAAAAAAAAAAGAATCGCATCCGCCTACCTGTATATCTCCTTCATTGCCGCACAGATAATTTTCACCGGCAAGAACTTGGCGACTTTGTAACCAATGTCGAACGGCGTGTAAAATATAACGTACCTGAAACAACAATAACCTTTTATTATACCTATTCTTCAATAATATACAACCTAGACTCGGCAGTAAAAGTGGAAAATAATAAAAAAACAAACAAACCAAACAACAGTGGCCACGAGTATTTGAGACGTGTTTTTCAAAGGCGCCAAAATGGGTTCTCCAAGCAGGGCATTGCAGAGCATTCCACCGGCGAAGACCACAAGCATCGTCGAGAGCCAACATGACAAGGGATGCTTCCTTGAGAATGCCTGAGCTCCTGTAAACAATGGTGCGATTAATTATCGGATTTTTCGTTATCTTCTTATTAGAAACAAAAAAAAATCTATATAGTCCGTTTATTTTGGTCTGACGTGTAAGGATAGATTATAATTTCTTTTGGCGTGAGCGACAGACACACGCTAAGGAATATTTTACAAAAACGTGGTTACATAATTTTGGCTTCGTTCGCCGGGTTCTCAACATTTGACTTGCTTCTAGATAAAAGATACTCTATATAGGTATAATATTTCACAATGGGTTGACTGGAAACCGTTTAAGTGCTAAATGTACACACACACACACACACACACACACACACACACAAGCATATACATAGGTATATGTATAATACGCCTGATGTGCTTTCGCTATTCAATCGCTCTATTGTACTCTCTGCAGCTCTTTTTATATACATTAAATAACATTATTGTTGAACAAACAAAGAGGCTCTGATGGAAATTATAAAAAAAAAGAAAATAAGGCGGAAGTGACAGAAACGCCCTTGGCAGAGTTTTTGCTCATTTGTAATAGAAAAGGCGACGATGAGCATTGAACTGTGCAAACCGTCAAAGCTCAATGCTCTCGTGTAATTTATTTATTTTTTGTTCTCGCAAAGCAATGTTCCAAATGCACCAGTCGCAGTGAATTTGGAAAGTCCGTTAATTCGCGCTGTACAGGAAGAGCCGAACATGTCCAATTTTCACCGGTCGCGGTGCGGCTTATACAGAAATAGATTGCGAGTCGCGCGGGCACTTGGGCAAAACGAAAGAGAGCCGAAAGCGCGCGGCGCGTATCAATTGTGCCAAGAATTCGAGCGAACTGAAAGTCTAGCTGCTTTTCCGTATTTTGATTTTTTTTTTCTTTTTTGTTTTCTTCATTATTATTTTAATTTACTTATAGATCTATTATACTCTGAGATTAGCAAGATAGCATCTTTATAAATCTCAAAATGCATATCTATGTCACTATCTATTATAGCAGGTACTAGCGGTCCATGTTACATTTTTTAGAGTACACAATTTTGAATAGCCTCAGAATGATGATCGTCGCGTAATTACAAGTGCACATTTAAAACTTGGCAATTTCAGACGTCGTTAAGTAAAATAATAAATTCAAACATCGCATTTCTAGCTGCATATTGCATTACATTTCTTTTTTAATACAATAACGAAGCAAAAAATATAAATGAAACAGAATGATTTAGCATAGATACAGCGAGCATTCAAGCGTAAACTGATTGCTTGGGAGATAGAAAAAAAATGTACGTTTCACCCTTGTAGAGCAAGGTAAACTCCGTTTCGAAGGCTACACCTAATTTCGCGTAAATATTTCATCAATTAATTTATAACCAATGATGATAAAAGAGAACAAAAGTCTGCAGGCAGTACACTATACAGCTGAATCGATGCAGCAAATCAATAAACATCAATCAATTTCTAACGAACCTCAATAGGATACCTACACATCGCATCTGACGATCGCGATTCGCCGTGTATACAGTTCAAAAGTTGATTTTAAAGGAAACTATAACACAATAAACAATAAAAAGAAAAAAAAACGAACAAGACAAGCTAGAACAGGGGAACGTTGATCTATAATTACAAGTCAAGCTAAACACCGAGTGCTTTATATAGCCTACTCTCTGTGTTTTATCTCTCTCTCTCTCTCTCTTTCCACGCTTTATAACAGTAGTACACAGGGCTTTTTCATCAACATATATCCCATATCGCACTTCCACATCAGAGCAGATATATAATAATACATATAGTGTATACGTAAATATATATGTATATACGGTAGAAAACAGTCAAAAGAAACTGCAGAACTGGCCGCACGCGCGATTCAAAAGGGGTGATGTGGCGAGGAGGGGGGGATGAGAGCTGACTTTTAATAATAGAAATTCGAAGGTACACCGCGCTCTCTTACCCGGTCCCAAGTCCTCCCGGACGTGTAGTGCGCAGAGCACGCTGTGCGCTATGTCGAAGTACGGATACATCTTGAGCTTGACCACCTGGTTGGCCATGTCCAGGAAAGCCTCGGCGTCCATCCTGCCTCTCGAATCCTTCTCACTTCTGCCTCAAAATATAAGAGAGAGATGAGATTTACTGCTGCCGCTGTGCAGCTGCTATACTACACGAAACGACTGAGCTCCGGGTCGCCGCCGCACTGAGCTCGAGCCTATATTTAAAAAGACTCTCTCTCTCTCTCTCTCTCTCTCTCTCTCTCCCGCGCGCGCTCTCTATGTGTGTATGCGTTTAGGTGTATTTTATTATGTGCGTGTTTCTGCGTTATTGGCGTTCCACTGTTTCTATATCCACTTGTGTTGCTGCTACTGGTGAGGCTTTTTTTACTTCGGCTGATGGTGATGATGTATATTCACTTGTGTATGTGTATAGGGAAGAGCGTCGTAGGTCGTCGTCGAACTGCTGCTGCTGCTGCTGCCCTGTGAGAGAGGCACTGGCCTACTACTGTTGCAACTACGTTGGCTCGCGTTCGTCTGCTGAGCTCTCGTCTCGCTGAACTGACTGCGTCGTCTGCTCGTTGCGAGAGAGATAATATGGTCGTCTGCTAGACTGGTGAAGAAGAGATCTGTATTACCTACAGCGATAAGAATAATTACTACTTTTTTTTATATAAATTTTTGTTATTTTCTACATTATTTTCGCTATATTATTACTGTGCGACAGTTGAAAGTATATTCATTTGCTATTAATAATTTTAGTGAAAGCAAACGTAAAAAAATTGCTAGATTACGATCTTTTGTTAGATATAGATCGGCTTTTTTCATTATTTTTCTTATAAATAAATACTGCAAAGCTTAGCACGCTAACTATAATTTCTATTAGTCGTTTATACACGCAGGTGTGCAGATATAAGTGGAGCACAATGAAAAGTTAAATGAAAAACTTAAAACGCCAAGTTTTATTCTGATGAATCGCAGGAAAAAAAGTCAGCTCACTTTCGCAGTAGGAACAGATAAAATAATAAGTATATAGAGCCAAAAAAGGGTGAAAGCAAATAAGCAGCTGCATGCAGTCTCAGCATCAGATCAGCACATAGGCACGCCGTGTATAGTGTATAAAACAGCTCAAGCTGCTCAAGCGATAAAACCGAGGAGAAGAGAAGCTCACCGCATGTACTAGTATTAGTAGTAAAGCAATATAATCTAGAATACACACGTGTACATATACACACAACACACCTATACATTCAGCAGCTCTCAATGCACCGCATCGTCGAAGAAGAAATCGAGTGGACGACCGCCGGTCTGCTTCCCTCTCTTATCCTCTCTCGTGATGATGTGCTGCTCGCGCGGCCACTGACAGCAGCAGCAGCAGCGACCGACCAACTATCGCGTCAGTTAGCGCCGCCGCCACGAGCGCCTCGCCCATACGGTGTCTGTGCGCGTTTTTCTTTCTCCTCGGAAACAAGTGTATGTATATATAGTGTAGTTTATAATGTATATATAGGTATACATGTAATTCATAGTATGCTTACTTGTATTTAGTGCTCGCGGTGAGCTGAAAGAAGAGTAGCTCGAGAGCGTGTGTGTTATGAGTAGCTGCTGGTGTAGTGGACGACGATGTCGAGGCCGATGTCGCGGCGTGACGAGGCGCTCGAGGACATAGCCGGCTGGTCGACCGCCGACGTCGTCGCTTTGTTGCAGAAGGTGAGTAAACTCGATGGCTCGCGACTGACAAGAGAGAGAGAGAGATAGAGAGAGAGAGAGAGAGATATATACAGAGATAGAGTCTGTGCTCTCCACTCACTTGCGACGCTTTTACCGATCTCTGATGGTGTCTATAACACTCGGTTTTTTTTTACGCTTTTTTCTCTAAATATAAGTGAGTAGTAGTGTTTTTTGCGCGGTTAGGTTTGTTTACGCCAGAGAATTTGCGACACACACAGCTGACGACGGTTGTAGGATTGGTAATATATATACAAGCTAAAAGAGTTTCGGTAATAATACTTACTAAAAGTTTGGCAATTTCGTTGCGACCAAATCGTTCGGCTTTCGTAAGCGTCTTCGAGGAATAAACCTGTACCTACTTATATGCTGTTAATAAGACGCTTTGATGATTTAATAAGGTTTGCACTGATGTATAGAAGTATACAGCGTCGTGCGCCTTTTGATTGTTTCAATAAAATTAGAGGACGATGAACCGAGGGAAAAAATTAACATTTGTCATATCGGCGAGGTTACTCGTTAACCTCCTTTGACACTCGTATTTCGCTATAAGTAGGCTCTATGTTTTTTTACACACTTGCGGTTGATGAAATGTTATTTCGGAATACTTATACTTACTTATTTACTGGAAAGAAAACATTGTCGTTGTGTAATTTATAACCGATTGTCTTGTCCATTGCATGCCGGCATCATAGTTGTTTGGAGGAATTTGTTATTATACGATTCGCTCGAGTATACTGAAAAAATACGCGCGTTTTATATCACTGCAGCACGTGCTTCGGCTTCTTTACTGTTATATGCTAATTGTGGAATACGTGAGCTTTTATTTTACGCGACGTGAGTTTTACCTTGAAGGCTTGAAAAAGAGTAAGCGAGAGAATGTCTATATTCGTGAAAATGGGTTGCAAATTATTCTGAGATTTTTTTTTCTAAACTATTTATGTGATTTTGATTATAAAAGGATCGAGAGTTATACGATATGCTCTCGATTGTATATGCATCAGTGGAGTTCGAGAAGTGTACATACAAGCCGTCTTTATAAACTCGCATTCTTATCTTTCTTTTGTGCAACGCTTTTACTTATACAACCACTTACTGTTCGCTACTTTTCAACGGCGGCATAGTTTTCGTATATGACGAAATCTACGAAAAATCTATATGGTTCTTAGGTGTTCAAGGATAAAGGCAATTTCTTCAACGTTTATAAGTTTAGTTATAAATTATAAATAATAAATTTTGTAAAAAAATTGAGAATTTTATGATTTTCTACTATTTTTAAATGCAGAATCTGACTCAGTAAAAATGGTGTCTGCTCCAGAAAAAAAAAAACAAGTACAAAATTTACCCAAAAAAATATATCTTCTTTGAATACTTAAAAAGTGTAAATTTCTCATAGACTTTCTTCGTATACATGCACCGCACGCTAGACACAGAAACACGCGAAGCCTCTCATCGCATCCAAAAAGCGATTTAGATTTCTCAGCATTGATGCATCCAACACATTGTATATAGTCACGAGACACACACGCATACACACAGTATACTGATGCACTGCACCAGCTGTGTGTTTATGTTTGAAAGACGATAAGACAGAGCGCGAGAGGTGGAGAAACTCATATCCATATACATATAGTTTGCACGCGAGCTAATTTCGTAAATGTTTCGTTGATTTGTAGGGTAAATATCGCGCTGCAGCTGCTGTTACTGCTACTGCTGCTAAACTTGAGTCTGTTTTGAGTTTTAATATAAAGCGCGGATGCTGATGTTTGTGCGAAAGAAATTTGCGTTGCTTTTACAATCGACAAAAATCAATGTCAATATACTTATTCATTTTGTATAGCTACGAATTTATTCCATTATACGTTATAGTGCTCGAGTATCATTCCTGAATCAGTAGTCATCGGGTATATGGGTTTCTCGTCGTGAATCATCGCGCCGTATGCGTGTGTAACTTTTACCGAAAAATATTTAAGGAATTAAATTCTTCCGTAGACGGAAACATCTATTTCTGTACAGACTATATACAGCTCTGAAGCAGTATAGCAGTTGCAGTGAATCTCGAATTTCGTCAAATTTAAGATTACGTTATAGTAGCTCGTGATCGTGTCACTTCCTTTCGCCATCAGTGACAAATGCTCACGTCCTCTCTTGATTTTGTAATCGTTTCTCATAATTCGTCACGCCGATCAATTGAACCAGATTTGCTGAGTTATATGTCTTGTAATCCTATGCTCAAGTTTCGAGCAATTATTCAAAATTAAGCAAAACTATACGAAAGACTTTCCTACACTGAAAAAGACATGATAAATCATTCTATTCGTTCTCTGATTGGCTGTTTATATATATATATATATAGTTTATTGTATAGTAATAGTAACGTATATTAAATGCATATACTCCGATAATTGTCATGCTCTTCTTACAAAGTTTCATTTAGTTAGAAATTCTGATTATGTCATCTCTGGTTCTGAGCCTTGGTCCCACTGGTTGTTTATGGTGCTGCAGACAAAATTAATAAAAATCATAAAACAATACTATATTATTGTTCTGAGCTATATAACATACCGACTGGCGTTGCCTTTGTGTTTCTCGCTTTCATATAATAAACCAAGGTAATATTTTCTCCCTTGTAAAATAAAAATATTACAGTTATATTATAGAATTATACTATTACTAAATTAATAATTATACAGTTCATAACAATATTCTTTCATTACCAGTGCTCGCTGTACTCTGCAATCGACCTCATCGGAGTTGTCACCGCAATCGTCACTCCCGTTGCAGACGAATTTCTTGCCGATGCATTTATTCGTGCTTCTACATTTAAACTTCGAGATTTTCCTGCAACGTCTCTCATCGCAATTCATCTCATCGGAGTTGTCGCCGCAATCGTCGTTCCCATCGCAGACTAAAGCATTGTTGATGCATTTACTTTTGCACGGGAATTCACCGAATTCCTTGCAACGTTTTTCACAATCGGTCTCATCGGAATTATCGCCACAATGATCCGTTTGGTCGCAGATATTGTCACGAGTTACGCATCTACTTCTATTTTTGCACGTATACTTTGATATTTTCTTGCAACGTTCTTCGCTGCAATCCTCCTCATCGGAATTATCACCGCAATCATTGGACCCATCGCAGATACGCTGTTGATCTATACACTTGTTCCTGTTTTTGCATCTCAATTTTCCGAGTTCCTTGCAACGTTCTTCACTGCAATCAACCTCATCGGAATTATCACCGCAAGTGTCCATACCGTTGCAGACCCAGCGTTGAGGTATGCACCTACTGTTGTTTTTGCATCTGAATTTGCCGAATTCCTTGCAACGTATTTCACTGCAATCCACCTCGTCGGAATTGTCACCGCAATCGTCGCGACCGTTGCAGATGGAATGCTTACTGACGCAATGCCCGTTTTTGCATGGGATTCTTCCGAGTTCGTCGCAAGATTTTTGCTTGCAGTCGGTTTCATCGGAATTGTCGCTACAATCCTTGAGGTAATCGCAGATATAGCGCTGAGGTATGCACTTGGCCACGTTTTTGCATCTAATTTTTCCGAGTTCGCTGCAACGCTTTTCACTGCAATCGGTCTCGTCGTAATTGTTGCCACAATCGTTGTTGCCGTCGCAAATTTGATCCTTCGAGACGCATATGTTCCGGTATTTACACTTTACTTTGGAGAGCGCATCGCAACGCATTTGATCGCAATCGATCTCGTCGGAGCTGTCGGCACAGTTTTTGTAACCGTCGCAGACCCAGTCGTAAGGGATGATTTCATTGTTGTATCGGCATTCGAATACCAACGGTTTGCTGTCGTCACTTTCATCTGCGTAAAAATTTAATTTTTATTGTGTAGTTGGCGCATTTGATAGCTTTTTGAATTTCACAATAAGATTTAAAGCTAAATCGGAATACCTCGTTTAGTTCGACGTAGTAGAGCAGATGCTTCTGTATAAAGCGTTCCTGTGGCCAGCAAAAGGATGAAGAGCTTTTTCTCCATATTCTATTGACAATTAAAGTATAGGTATATAAGAATGATAAAGGCACTGTGATCCGTTCAAGGGATCGTTGAACAATAGAATAAATTTCCTCTGCTAATGATGTAAAATAGCTTCAGAAAAAAATGTTATATCTACGGTCATATTACTGCGGATATGACAGGAACTTGAGCGATATTTTAGTATCTCGATTCGCGTAACTTAATTGATAATCGAATAATCATTAGCGTATTTAAATAAACCAGAGCTGCTTTGCAATAGTGTATATATTAGGGGCGTAAATGGGCTTTTCCAAGCGAAAATGAGTCTGGGATCCCCCCTTGTTACGCACTGTACTTTTTTCACTAGTGCATGTAAATGCCCTCTTTTATCTCGTTTTTTAGAGAACCTCGACAAGACATAGGCATTATTTTCTTTTTCTGAATTCAGGCGTCGAGAAATTAGTATAGTATACAATGTATAAATTATTAAGATGGCCATTGATAATTTGAGAAAAAGTATATAAATCTCAAACAATACAACAGTTGAGTACTTGAATTCTATGTGCTGATCTATATTTGCTTTTTACAGTTCAACGAGACCCTTTTAAATTCTCAGTCACGTACTTAGCGGCGCCGAGTATATGCATGTAACTTATTGCGCACACGTGTGTGCGTAAGACACTTTTTTGACGTTCGCGGAATCTCTATAAGGAGACACACGAGGAGACGAAAAATGCAAATACATATACCTACACTGGCCAGACGAATATATAGTCAAAAATACTGTAGCCGTGTAACATTTAAATACGCAGAGCACACGATTTACAAAGAAATAATTTGAATTACAACAATAGCAACAATTTGATTGTTAGTGTAATTGAACAACAATTAGGATTTTTTGATACATATCAAAATTTTGACGCGATGTAACAAAAAATGCCAACTGCTTTATATAACACTGATTTAAATTGTATTTAAAAAAAATATTTTTATCAAGCTCATTGGACCAGACAACGGTCTCTATTAGTAGATAATAAACTAAAAAGAAAAGCAAGAAAAGCAAAACCAAACACACTTCCGCACTTTGTAAAAACAGACTTCAGTTATCATCTCTGCAATGGCGGAACATCCTCTATTATACATATATTACTCACTCATCGTGCGCAATATGATTGTCTATATGTATATACATAATACATTTGTTCTTTTTTTCATCAGAATGAAGTTGACGAGGCATGTTGGAAGGCGGTCCAGAAGCGTCAGATTGACGGGGACGAGCTACTAGTGAGTATACATCAACTCTTTCGCTCCCGTTTAAAATTCAAACATTTCAAATCTACATAATTATAGCAATTCGATTGTAATTCTTAATTTTCGTTGCAAAAACGTAAAAATTTGTATGAAAATATTACTCCACCCAAATTTCGGAGATCCACAAAATAATTCGCGTATGTTCTCATCAGCGAAAAGTTCAATTATTATACACTTAAGCGTCCCCTCTCTCTTGTATATACCTCGTTGTCCAGTATATCCCCTCTCCTCGATTTTTTCCATTAAATTCTCGTTAAATTTCCCGCATTAGGACACGTGCACGCGAGTCTGGGCTTTTTGTGCATCGGCGCGGCGGGCTGTGCCTTGCATCTTACTAATTCAGTTTAATTGCAGCACTTGACGGAGGGGAAACTTGCGCTCTGGAAGACAGATCTCACCAGGCCACTCATATGGTAAGGAGCCTTTGGACATTTTTTTTTCTTCAAGTTTCTTAGTCGGAGGCCTTGGACGATATCGCAACGTTTCGACCTTTTGTTTTAATTTATTTAATGTCCGAATGTGTAATAGTGCAGTGTGCGACTTGTATCGTAAGTGATATTGTAATTACCGCAATTATTACTAGTAGTGAAATATTTCTTCAAGTTCGTTTCTTACAAAAATAATTATTCGAACTTTAAACTAGCATACTGGTCAGCTGAGCCAGAAATCAGTTATTGATCCCTGATATCAACGTTAGCAAATAACTGCATCGATATCAAAATTAAAACAAGTAGCAAAAAAAAAAGAATTCTTATCAATTATGGATTAACCTTCACAACTAAAATGTATTTATATTATATGACGCATTGTGTAATTTGAAGAGTAACCCGTTTGTTTAAAATGAATAAATTATAAAGGTCAACTAGTCTCTTTCGTGTGTCTTATTGTCCAGTAATTAATCGTCATACACATTCAATAACAACCCGCAGGAGTCTCTGGTCGTTCGTCGAGGAGCTGAAGAAGTCTCCTGAGAAGTATGTCGAGGACAGACACTATCGTCCAGCTCCACCACCGGCACCACCACCACCACCACCTCCAGCAGACGAAGCTCCACAACTTGTACCAGCTCCGCCATCTCCGCGTGAATTGACAAAGGTACAGCAGCAGGACGTCGAGGCTTTGAGCGACACCGGCTCTTGGGACACTGACTTCGAGGATAGCGTTGACGACGAGCCGGCTGGGAGTAGCGGCGCCGAAATGACACCTATTATCAAGACTACCAATCCGGATTTCAGGAATAGCTTGAGGATCTTTCAAGAGAATGATAGGATCAAGATGGAGAACGACGCGAGAGGATCTTCTCAATCGTAAGGATGTTTTGTTTATTCTGTAGGAATCGGAGAGATCATATCGATGCGTATATGTTGGAGATAGGTATATAATTAAAGTTGCTCAAAATCAGTTGCACGTGTGTTAAAATTGATGAAAATTAATTAAATTTACAGCATTTAATTGTTAAGGCTATGATTTGAGATTGTTATAGACTTTAATTTGAACAAGTTGAATCTATTAAACGTTAAGTGATTTAACGACGTGAAAAACAATCGGTGTCTTACTGGTCTGCAATGCTAAACCTTCTGTAATATATCTTATCAATTTTTACATTTGTCAGCAAGTCTCGGTGCGCAGCACGTGGCAGTGCGATTAACCTTTGTTTTTCGCTCATATATTCTCAACAAATACTAAATTTTGCATCCAAATCAGTATATAATAATCCTTTATAGAGGAAGTGACTAATATTTCTTTTAGATATAAATTAACACATTAAACTATCTTATCACGCTCGTATACTTTATTCAACATATGTAAATGGTTTAGATATAAATCTTCCTCAAAATGATTCACTACACTAAACGATGATTCATATTTCATTTTTCCTAACGCTCTTTGGAAAAATAAAATTTTACACGTCTTGCATCTTCTTTCACAGACTCAACCGTATCGAGCGTGACAGCAAGACCCCATCGGAGTCAGAAGCAGCTCTCATCACCGAGAGCACGTATGCAAACTGTGGCGCAGCCGAATCGGAATCCGAGAGCACCTACGCCAACATTGGCTTTGCCGCGAATTCTCCACCAATTTCGACGACGAAAAATACCTCGAAATTGCACTCGAATGGAGAGCCCCAGGAGAGTCTCGCCGAGAAGTTAAAAAAACAACTGATACTACGAGGAGCACCTACTAACTGCAGCAATAGCAAACCCGCTGTCGCCCCGAAACCCGAGGCGCTCAACAAGTCCTTCCTGCACAAGATCGTTCAAGTCAATGGAAATGTTCAAAGTATGCGCTTTGCTTTTCAATTATTATCGTCGTTTTTTTTTTCATTATGTCACACTAAATTTTCCAGGAAAAATCAACTCGCGGCCAAAAGCAGAATCGACGGACAAGCCCGTTAACCATCTGAATCACCAGAATAACAACAGCAGCAACAACAACAACAACAATAGCAGCAGTACAGAAAACTCTTTGAAAAATCTACCGAAGCCTCCGGTTTCTATACGTGGTTTCGATCTGGTAGCGAATTTGCCAACGACTCGCGCAGCCGATGAGAGCGAAGACGACGAGGAGGAATACGAAGCGTTCGACGAGCAGATCGTCGAGCAACACCAGCGCAACTCGATCATACGGGCGGATAGTGGCCAGTCGCTGTCTACAGGTAGTGGTAGCGCCAGGCCCAGTTCCGTCGAGAGCGTCTATCTGCCGCCTATTTCCATGGGTCACGAGGAGGAGGAAGTCTATGATTTTTATGAATCTATCACGGAATCGGTTGGTTTAGAGATTGTTTGTAATTATAGCGCAAAATACAAAGCGTTATGCAATTAGTATACCTTTGCGCTGTGTTTTAGCCCGAGGAGAATGGACGTGATTACAAAAGCGAATTGTATGCGAAAAACTCGGCGAATCCGCCGCCGTTGCCTGCCAAGCCACCGCCAAATATTACAACTGTGCAGAATAATCTGAACAAAGCTGTTTCTGTATCAGGTATTTTTGAATTATTTATGTGTTTAAATTTTATTGTGCACAGATGTTGTTATGGGAATACAGGAAGTAGATAGTATTAACTGGTTCATTGAAGAATGAAATGGAGCGAAAAAAACGTGTCAGCAAAAACTGTGCCGTTCACAACCGCTTGATAACATGTGTGTCACAAATGGTGCGTCGCTGCACAACATTGAATTCCCATGCAAGCTGATGCACTTGCATTTGGCCTCAGTACAACGAGTACTTCGCAAGTGTCGACATCGTAGTCTGTAACTTTGCAGTATGTACACGCTTGCGAATTGTTAAAAATATATATTGAAAATTAATTGAAATCAGCCATCCGAGAAAGTATGTAGGATATCGCGTGTGATGGTATGTGTTCCTGTTTCTATTTGAGACTTGGTGGACAGCTCGTGGGAGGGCTGAGTGCTCGACTGGCCGACGAAGTGGCCGACATGATTGTGAGAATCAAAAGGGCACTCGTACATTCTCGATTAACGTCACCGCCTGAACCGCCAGGTATTGATCGTAAAAAACGAAAAAATTTTAAATGTATTTCTTTGCTTCAATTTGACTTTCACATCTCAGTTGACGAGTTAGACATTATTTTTTATGTATAATATGCGACTTAGAGCAGTGCGTATACTTTCGAATGCCTCGAGTGCTTCTGTATTCTATAAAAAGCCCATCCCAATTATATTTTGGAATTTTCCTGGCAGCCGACGTCGAAAGAATCACGTCGTCGCGACCCCATGCTGTGACGGACCAACGCGACGTCGCCGGATATTTCCTCTCAGTTACTCGACGCGTTTTGGGAAAAACTTGGCTCAGTCTTCGTCCAGTCTCCGCAGCGTTCGCATCTCTTTTCTCGTAAATTCCGAACTTGAATGTTATAATACTCTCGTAAGCTTCGGGCAACGCAAGTGCACAAGAACTTGTACGAAATTCAAAAGTGTCGGAACGTGATTTTAAATCGATTAAAAAATTTTCGGTCTACGCGCGAGGATGGCCACGTTGATCGGCGTGCCGAAGCGGCCGAACGTGCGCCGACAAACAAGCCTCTCCGAGTGCCTGACTCAGGAGACACTCGCCCAGGCGCGCCTTAATCTAGCGAGTGCGTATATATACACAATAAAAAATAAATATTTATTGCTCTGACGACGATTGATAAATATTACGAAAGAAAAATCTGTACTGAATATTTTTTTTTTCAATTACAGAACGATCGTTGGATAAAAAGTCCGCGACACTACCTCACGCGGGCAGCACTACATCTTTGAATAATGCAGCTAGACCTCTACCACCGCCACCCGACAAGCAGTCCTACTACGAGAGACCTTGGTTCCACAATCTCACCAGGGATCAAGCGAATTCTCTCATCGAAAGACGTGAGTATATTTTTAGATTGTGCATATTCGTTAAAAAAAAAATATTCGTTATCGTGAAAATACAGAAATTACAAAAAATGTTCATGTGCTGTCGTTTTTTTTTTGTAGAATGTACTACTGGAAATGGAAGCGATGGTTATTTTCTAATGAGGCCGTCCACTACCAATCCAAACAATCCACTTACACTAGTATTGTGGTGTCGAGACAGGGTTTACAATGTTCCTGTTAGGAGAAGACTTGATAATAGGTAAGACAAAAAAAATTTTCATCATTATTATCAATTATCAATGAAAAATACTTTGATTCGTTTTTGCCTGTATACTCGACTGTTACTTGTACTAGGCATAACTGAATGCATTGCATTATATTAAAAGGAATGATTGATTTAAGAAAAGAAAACAAATTAATGAAAATCATTTAATAGGTACGCGTTAGGTTCTTCCAAGCCTGACGAGCAGTCATTTGCGAGTATCGACGAGATCATACCGTTCTATAAAAGGGAAAAATTGGTCTTGTACACTGGTGGAGTGCAAACGGGAAGCACGAGATTATCGGATACACCACCGAAAGACATTTAGATCCTTTTGGAGGTATACTTAAGTAATCGTTAAGAGACTATATTTATTTTCTCGTACTTCGGTAGCGTTTTTTTTAAATCATACGTGTTCTATCATATTGTTAGCACTTGCAGAGACACTTATAAATAAGTAAGTCTTAATTATCTGGAAAAGATCTTTAATCTATTATAGCTATAAAAAGAGAGAATTTTAAGAAGCGTGAATGTTAATCATGAATTGTTTTAAAAATTTTAATTAATGGTTTTTTTACAAAATTTCAAAGATTAGAGTATTTTTGACAGCTAAAACACGTTATGTATTTTAAATATTTCAATCTAAAATGTATTCTTTCGTAAATTTACAAACAAGATTGTCATTAATTGATTTACATTGATTGTATTTTGTTAAGGTTTACTGTTGTATTATCATTAACATAAGTCTTATAGATGAATTGCATTTTTACATCATGACGTAAAAGACTAGATAGATTAACAGATGTATGCAGTTACCAACATAAAATGAACTGAATTGCATACAAACAATAATATATACACATATATAAATATTTTTACACTCAATAGCATTTTTTTATGCCTGATACTGAATTTATATGCTAAAAACGTGCCTTACCCATATAAAATGCGTGCAATTAGATTTATCGTAATTATTATTTGATAAGGAATGCGCGTTCATATATTAGATTATTATAATAGAATATGTATATTGAATATATATATTGAATCTTGATACTATAATATAGATATCTATATGAAATATTAATTAAGAGTGAATATCAGAGCAACCATTGTGATTTATAAAATTAGGGTATGCAGAGTATTTTGTTGCCATATTTACGATAAGAAGAAAATAATTTTTGTACAAAAATTATTTTAAAATATGGTATTCAAAATATAATTTCGGATTGAAATAACAGTTATCAGAATTTTGTAATATTTAAGCTAATGAATCTTAATAGCTGTGTGGCCAATTGTGCATTATTGTCCGTTGTTTGCAATATACAAATTTATTTATATACATACTTCTATAGTATACTGTTTTTTTAAATCTTTTTATATAAATATATTTATTTATAGAATGTAATAGGGTAATGATGTTAGGATGTAAAACTTATTAAAAGAAAAATTACACTGTTGAAGTTTTGTGATTTATTGACAAAAATTCAGCGTACTGAAATGACAATTGTAAGTGGTTTATTTGTAAAATTTTTAATAAAAATTCTGAGAAATTTTTTTTTAAATAT